>CM046441.1:36247116-36545893 GCA_025506515.1 Flaveria trinervia
GAGATACATTGGCCAGGTGAAAAAGATTGCAGATGAAGTGAGAAATCCTAGAAGACTTCAAGAAAGCTTATAAAGCTAACCAAACCCCACAGAAGATGCTTGAAAAAAAATGGTGAAAAAGGGGTTAGTTTATAAGAGGCTTGAAGAAGTCAGAAAGAATGAGCTCCAGTTGTTTCTAGAGGGTAATCACCATGATGAATTTGCTTATAGAATAATAACAACTGTGGAGCTAAAGAATGGGAAATAGGTCAAATACCTATCTGAGTACTATGGGCCTGAATCATTATTTGAAGGAGGTGCTGAAGAGCTGACCATGGAGGAACAAATTACCTTCCTTGAGGCCTACACAAGAGAGTCATACAGACTCATAGTAGGGAAGTAGATCTCATGGATGGGGTAACAACTCTGTGTCTAGTTCCCCAAGACAGAGTTCCCATTCATACTTTGCCAAACAGATCATTGAGACTTCTTCCCAGGCCTGTGCTTAAAAGGGTCACTTCTGAGCTGATCTAGAAGACAAAAAGACCAATCCTTCTGCCATAATAAGTGGGACATCTTCAATAAGTTTAGAGGTTTTGGCTGCATTGGTTCAGGGGGAGTTTGTTGGACCAAAAGAACTAATGAGCCTGATCAGAAAAACCTCTAAGTCCCACAGACATCACAACAACTACTGAAGACTTGATTAACTGTTTGACAAAGTCTGAAGATTTCAATAGCTGAAGACTAAAGTACTGAAGACTTCAAAAGCTAAAGACCAAAGTCTGAAGATCAACAGCTGAAGAACAAAGTACTGAAGATCAACAGCTGAAGTACAAAGACTTAAGACATTAGCTGATGACAACAGCTGAAGTTCAAGTGCAAGTACTGAAGCCTTCAGAGTTTGTTACAACAGCTGAAGAACCATTCTTCAATTGTTGTGATGGTTTCCTTTCAGTAGTTTCTTTTTGTTTCAGTATTTGTAAAACGACTGAAGAGCATGTTCTTCAGTCGTTGTAGTTTCAGTAGTTTCTTTTGAGTAGTTGTAGTGATAGTTCACACTTATCATTTCTGTAAGAAGATGTCAGCTGTTTGACATCTTCAGTAGTTATGTTAACTATCAGTAGTTTGAATAAATTATGTTAGATGTCACTATCAAATGACATCAGCAGACGTCACATCTCCTATATAAGAGGTGTTGACCTAATTGTATGTGTGACATTCTGTTACCACGAAAGCGAATATTGAATGAAATATATTGCAGAATTCTTTCTGTCTATAACCGTTTGTTCTTACCTTGAATATCTTTTGTGTTCTTGTGAATTAGATAATTCATTGTTTGATTTCCGCTGCTATACTTTCTAATCAATCAAACGTAGATCGCTGATCCTAACACACTTGAATCAAATCATGAAGATTATAGATCAAAATATGATAATCACAATCAAAACCCCTTTGATCTTCAATAGATTGCAAAATATGTGTTTACAAATAATCCCTCAGTCTATTGGTCATTTAACCATAACAACACTAATGACAATTAACATATTATAGTCTAGACTAATATTCATTAATTGCACTAAATACCCTAGACTTAGGCTAATTAATGCAAAATACATATTAGCTTAAAAATGACAAAAAAAAACAAGATCAAATATATTTTGTTCACCCAAAATATATTTATTACAATATAACTCCTAGTCATCTAAATCTTCAATGTCTCATCTCGGTTCCTCATCTCGAACGTGTTGGGTTTGTCTTTTGTTGACTTTGACCGTGACATTGACTTTTGATGACTTTCACTATGTTGATAATATAGACTCTCTTTTACAGCTCCAAAAGAACACCTCTCCTTGGTGTTTTGGTCATTCAAGAACCTCATCTTCTTCCTCTTATCACACATTTTTCAGCAACTCTACAAAGGTAGTTTGTATGTGTTGCTTTTAGCATATATATATATATATATATATATATATATATATATATATATATATATCGATCAGTATGTTCTTATTCTAATATCCGTAGTCGGTCATGTTTGTGGGAACAAATATGATGTAAGACTATTATGAACAGGGATTGGTGGATATTCATAAGGCATGAATATAGAGCAATTGGTTGCTACCAAAGTTCATAGATATTTGTGGGATACGAATATTAGACTTACCCGCATCTCAAATTTTACTACATGGAGTCTTCTAGATTGAGCATAAGTAAATTTGAGTAAAGGCGAATATCATTTGGTACCCTTCGACCTGAGATACATATTGGGTTTTGATATTCACCAAAGTGTTATACCTTGAGCTAGTTCTCACTGCTCTGAAATAATGGATAGTACATAAGGCTATGTTCAGTGTGACACGAGGTGATTATGAGAAACATATGTAGTCAAGATTGAATTTGTTTCTCTTATTCGTTGAGAGCAAGATGTCTAAGGCCTGAATAAGTTAAATCAACAAGGAATGATCATTCTGTGTCCTTTGATTTAACATGACATCTATAACAAAAGGATAAATGATTGATTCACCTAAATCATTTCAAGTTGGATACTTGAAGGGGATGATGTTATTGAATGGCTTTTAGTCATGCGTGTTAAGGGTAGTAAACTGTTGTTAGGTGGTATTTACTGCTTGCATCAATCTTCTATGAATCTTGTGCAAGTGGGAGATTGTTGGATTCTTTATGCCCAAGGCACATAGAATATTGATGTAGTTTGTACGTTATGATTCAAGTCGGGTCATACCCAAGAACAACCTTAGAAAACACTGATTAATATTTAATTGATGATATGATCATGCAATTGAATAATTACACCAATTTAGAAAAGTGGGTTTTCTAAATAAATTGTATATGAGATGGAACAACTTATAAGGACATTTTGTTCATGGGTATTATTTGTAATGTTATTTAAATTGGTTATATAACATCAAGTAATAAAAGTGTCTGTATGAGTTATATAATTAAAGGTTAATTACATGACTCATCCTAGTGTCTAGTTAAATTAAAGGTTGACAAAATTGGGGTGAAACCCCAATTTGAAGTAAATTCGGCCACCCCCTTTGTGGTGGTTGGCTTTTTATGTTTCTTGAGGATAGACATCATTTACAACACACACACTCAATCTCTTCTCTCTCTCACATGCAAGGGACCAAGAACAACATATTCTCTCTATCTTATTGAAGAAGTTCAAGGCTGAAAATCAGATTTTCAGCTCTTCTTGTGTAAGGCCCCGTTCCCGGGACGCTTATAGCTGGTCATTCATTGCACTTAAAACATTATTAAATGTACATTAATTTTGCAGCGGAATTTAAAACTTTTATTTATAATTAAAAACATGTCAATTACAACATCTGTTTTCATCTCAAAATACAAGACACGTCAAAATACAGATGCCAGCCTCAAAATGCTCCCACTAGCTTATGCATCCATGCCTGCAACTCCTCAGCATCAACATATACCTGCCAACTATCACGCATACAAAAGTCAGCGACGCTGAGTGAGTCCTAGTTTTATAATAAAACATACTTTTCTCTGTTAAAACCATTCTTTTCTTTATTTCAAAACGTACTATACTTTACAACCATTCGTGATCATGCATCATACGTACATACAGATAATATTATTATTATCTTCGTCATTACGTTCATTAACTTTGTTCATTCAACGTATTACTTTATCGTTCACTTCTCTTTCTAGATCCGTCAGACTTTACCCTCTTCGTGGCACTCAGCCACGATTACTGAGGTTGAATGACAAGGATCCTGTTCAGTACTTTATTACGGTAATTCATTTACGTTCATTCATACGTTCGTTTATTCATACATGATCTTACGTTCATTACTCTTTATCACTCGATCTTGTCTCTTGCAATATCCCCGACTCATGCTAGCTGATGTTGTGCCGGGGCCTGCTCACAAACCCCCGACTCATGTCCGAAGACTGACACAGCACCGGGATACGTGACAAAGATCCCATACGAGTCAATCATAGAGGTTGAACTCCATTCAAGTCTGCTGCAACACAGAGTCGCTCACCTCATATCTTGTCTCATGGACAAAGACCTCTATCGAGTCTGTTGAAACACAGAGTCGCTCACCTCAAAACTATGCTTGGCTTTATGCCACACCCCCGAAGTTGTACATAACTCGGGTAACAACACCCCCACCAAAGTGGGTAACAACACACCCACCGAAGTGGGTTACAACACCCCCACCGAAGTGGGCAACAACACCCCCACCGAAATGGGTAACAACACCTCTAAAGGCCAGTCACAAAGACTGGAACCCTTGCGTGCACACTTAGGTGACCTTTATCCCTTTATTTAAATTAACAAAGTAGTCAAGGTTTGAGAATTGTAACCTATTACAATTTCTAGTTGTATGAGATCGGTTTATACATCTTATGTTTTGTTTGGCATGTTTATCCCATCAACACCGTTTGTACGTCATGCTTCGGTGATTCTAATGCATGATTTCCAAATCAAGTCGTCCTACTTAGACACACTTGTGATTTTACAAATATAAGTGGTTAGGTGACCTTTATCCCACAAATATGGTAATTTCACCTCAACTTCACAAGTTTTTACATTTATGGTTAGGTGACATTATCCCATAAATAAGTTGATAGGATCAAACGAATATATCTGTGATGATTTGTAACACAATTCAATGAAGTTCACACAAAGTAATCAAATCAAAACAAGATATCAATAAAATTAAAGTTTTCATTCATATCAAGCTAAGACAATTACAAGCATGAAAAACATATTCGAATATCTTGTGTATTTTTTATCTACCTGCAAATCTAAGCTATTTATACTCAAAACACAAAGTAAAGGAACTAACAAATTACAGAAATAGTCCCTATACTATTACAAAATATTAAAAGACAAATAAAGACAACATGTTAATCTTTCTTAGAGCACTTAACAATACTCCCCCTAAGATGACATGGTCTTCAAACTTCAAAATCTTCAAGCTTGACTGCTGACTCTATCTTCAATTCTGTCTTCAGCCTTGACTTCATCATTCAAAGAAATCTGTTGGTTCTTCTTTGACTTTGAACATTGGCTTCTGTTTGTATATTTCTAACTCTTTCAAAGCTTTTGATATATCCAACTTGAATTTACTTGCAAGAATGCCTTGTTCTGGTTTAGCTTCATTTGTTTTAATCTCCATCTTATCCATTCTTTCCAATGTATCTTTTGAAAGACATGAAATATCTATGTTAGCATATAACTCAATGGGTTTGTTACTTTCCTTTGAATACACTTATAAGACCCCTCTTCTTGATATTCTCATTAATTCAATATCTTTAATATCTTTCTTAACAATGTTGGCATACGCAAGCACTTTTCTTAAAGAAATTCTTTCCATGGCAGCGTTCATCACATTGATAATAGAAATGAAATATTTCTTGTCTTGCTCAGCCACTTTAGGAGATACTTTATCAAATTTTTGTACTGAAAAAAATGAGATATAACTTGGATGTAACAGTTTTAGCTCAAAAACTCCAAATAAAGTAATCATGTCCTCATCCCATCTTTCTAGATTTCGGACTAACTTCAGCTCAAATGTCTTAGTGTTATAAAACCATCTGAGAATTGGCTTTGAGTTTTGATTACCTTCAATCACTTTTAGTCTAGGAGTTGTAACTTTTTCAAAATATTTATCATAGAATTCTATCAACGAATGTTCTTCTTCTCATTGAACTCCCTTAAGTTTCTTGTTTTTCTTCAAAGTAACAAAATACTCCTTGTCTTCTTGATTGCATCTTGTGTTAAGAAAATTACTTGATCTATTCAGTCCACGTCTTAATAATTCTACAAACATCTTCCCACGCTTTGAATGAGTAGGACTGATCAGAGGTAGTCTATTTAGATCTTTTAAGTCTTGCACCGGAAGTTTTATCATACTAGAGTAAAAATGATAAACATCACATGCAACATTTACTCTCTTTATCAAGAAGGCATCAAACACTTCATCATACTTCCATGCAATGATCTTTACTTGTTTTGTAAAATCTATAGCAATCATTGCATTCAACAGTTCAGCAACTGATTGTCCTTTGTGCAATATATTTCTTACTAAATCTCCTGTTGTTCTTGAACTATCGAGAATATTCCTTTGATCAGTTGATGCTTTATAGGTTTGTCTTTCAGGATCAGCAAAGATTTCCATCAATTCTTTTCTATGAGTGTGAGCATCATCAAGTCTTGGCATTTGTTTTATTTCCTGAGGATTCAACATTCTTGTTCATTTTGTTATCTCAAGATACTGAGGGTTATCTGTATCGAGCACTATGATCTTCTTCATTTGTTTCTCAGTTTCTTGAAAGCTTCCTACAAGATTTCTTAGGGATACAGATTGTAATCTCTTCAACTTCCTCCATGGATAATTTCTAGCTTGCAACCATGATCTAAGAGCAGGAATACTCATATCATCATGATCAGGATGGTGCGGCTCAGAACTAGACAGTTCTTCTACATTTATAACCTCCTGTGTTCTTATCCATTCACCATGCTCAACCACTATCTCATTTGGATCTATTGAAGCAACTGACTCAGCATAGATGCATTTATCATATTCATCATTAATTTGAGAAACAGTCAGTCCATCCAAATACACTGTATTGTATTTCATGTTCACAAGATAGTTATATTTCTCTTCAAAATCCTATGGTAATTCATCTTGTTCTTGTATATGTTCTTGTGAGGAGAACTGTTACACAAATTCAGCTTCATCAATATCTTCATTCCCAAGAACTTCATCATACCAATCATCATTATATATTTCATCAATATCATCTAAAGCATCAATGTGTTCTTGAACATTTTGCTCTTCAACCAATTATTTAGTTCTTTGAAATTTAGAAGAGGATTCAGTTTGATCAACATCTTCTAATTCATTTACTTTCCGTTTGCCTTTTCTTTGTTCAAGATTTTCTTCACTCTGCACCTCAGTACTAATCACATGTACCGGAGATATAGCTTTCGGAGCTTCTCTTTCCTTTATCAATTTAGCTTTAAGATTTTCATTTTCTTCAGATAACTTCTTGAATTTCTCCTCAAGACTATCATAATATTTAATCATAACTCCAAAGTTTTTTATCATATCTTCTCTATCTTGGGCAAAACTAACAATCTTTTCATCTTTTAACACATTTTCCTGAGAAAACTTTAAATTTTCATCTTTGAGCTTTTGAATTTCTTTTTCACAAGCATTGATTATCTCTTTCATTCTTTTATTTTCAACTTTTAACATTTCAATCTCCTTTTCTTTGTTTACATTTTCTTCTTTCAATCTTTCAATCATAACAACTTCAACTATTTCCTTTGTTGTATAGACACATTTTGTGACATACTAACAGGTATTTCTTCTGCTCCTTCATTTTCATCAATTTCAAATACTGGATTGAATGAAATATCATTGATAAAATCAGAATGAGATGTTTGATTTTGAGAATTTTTTTCGGTTATAGCTTCCTCAACATTTTCTTCAATCATAGCCTGTGGCTCATTTTCAGTATCTTCAACATTCCCTTCTTCATTTTCTACTTGATTTACTTGAGTAACATCATCATTTTCATCATCATCATCACTTTCTTCACTTGATGAAACTTCTGACATATCATCATCACTTTCTTCATCAACTTCTACATCTTCAATCAGATCATTTGGATCTATTGGTTCTTCTTCAGTTAGATGAAAGTGTGGCTGAGTAATATCAACTTCATCCATTGATACATTCCTGATATAATCAAAAACTGGAATGTTTTGAGCACCCGTTATCATTGCCAGTCTTTTGTACACACTCTCTGACATGTGCTCTAACTGAATCCTATCACCAATAACTTCAACAACATACAGATCTAGATTTGCATCATTAATGAGAAGTTGAAGAAATCTTGGGTACATCAGATACTTATGCCTTACTCCTCTTTCCAGATTAAAAATGAATCCATTCATTATCCATTTAGCCATATTAAATCTTCTGTTTGTGGATAATGCTACAATTGGAGATGCAATGTCAACAGGGAATGAATCCCAACCCGCACTTCTTTTTTACATGCAATATTGAAAGATATAGCATAAAAGCTTCCAATGCTTAAATACATAAGCTCTGAAAAATTGTTTCTTAGGGAAATGATCTGGATGCCCCATCTGTAGAAACACTTCTCTACATTCATTAAATGTATATTGAGATAAATCTTCAGGATCATTATCTCCCAGTCTTAAAGCTTGTCTAATTGCTTCTTCAGAAACTTCAAGCATTCTTTCTAAAGTGATAAAGGCTCTTAAAACTTTATTTCCTTGATCATCTCTTTCAACTTGAGCAGTTCTCCAGAACTTTTTTATCATTCTTCCATTTATCATAGGCCTTGCACACATGGCATAAACATATTTTGTTCTGAGTAAAAATCTGATAATGTCTTCATATCCCGTAGCTTCTCTGATTTCATCATCTAAAAAAACAGCTACATTGTATTTTGGCTCAAATTTTAATTCTGCCATCTGCAAAACACAACAAAAGAATTATGAAAACATTGAATATTGATTTAATGAAATTTATTTCTATATATGACTTTTAATTTTTAACCTTTGAATTTGACCTTTTTATTTTTACTTTTAATTTTTACTTATGAATTAAGATTTCAATTTGTATTACTTTCGAATTTGTATTATTTGACTTTTGAAATTTATCTTAATTCATTTTGAATTAATTATTAATATTTTAATTTTGATTTAATTTTAATATTTTTATTTATTTATTTTTGTTCAAAAACTAACTGTCTGTTCATGTTCTTCTTCTTCGACTTATGCAGAGTCGACTGATTTAAAAAAATATTTCACTTTAACATCAAAACAATACATCATTAGACTCGCAAATGTGTTCTCATCACTAATCCAGTATCAATTTTTGATATAATACTTATTTGATCTGTTTAAACTTGGATATATTGGTTCGAACGCCCAAATAGCATTCAACCGTCTCTTAAAAATCACTGATTTAATCCAAAATTTATGTATTTGAATCAGAAACTTACGTTTATATATTCAAATGCAATGTATACTCAAATGATTTGATTCGATTTCAGATGAAATACGGATGTAATGATGCTCGACAGTCGCGGTTCAAGGATTTTGGTTCTGAGAATTTTGAAGAGTGAATGAGAAATACACATAAGTGTTCAATATATATAAGTGAAATTTTAGGCGAACGAGCCTGTTTGGACGTATGGTCCCTGTTTGGGCGTATGAAAACCTATAATTCACTTATTTTGTTAGACGCATGAGCACTGTTGTGCCTTTTAAGTCAGACGCATGAGAACTGTTCAGTCGCATAAGCTCTGTTTAGGCGCTTTTGCACTGTTCAGTCGCATGGACTTTGTAAAACGTCTAACACTTGAAGTTTTGAAACTATACAGACACATGAGATATCACATACGTCTAACACACTATTTAAACGCATGGGATTCTCACAAACGCCCAACCCTTGTAATTTTCAGATGTATTACAACTGTTTAGATGCATGGGAAACGTCCAACACTTGTATAATCCTGAAAATTTCATCATGCTCCTATTGAGGCGCATGTGCACTGTTTAGGTGCATGAGTTGAATTTCATGATTTAAACACTTGTGATTTCCAATTTCTTCACTTTCACATTTTTTACCACTTAGATCCCCAAATTTTGAACTTTTTGCATTTTGCACTTTCAATTTATAAGATTTTTATTTTTTATTTTTATTTTGTATTTCTTTTTAATTTCTTTTGTCCCTTCATTTTATTCTCATCATAACATCAATATCATCTAATTTTCAACTTAAAAATCATTTATTTGTAAAGATTATGTATATTCATATTGTAATTGTCAAACACATTCTATTTTCAGTTTACACAAATACTTTGAACATAAAGCATCATCCTTTCAATTCAACATTTCAAATTTGATTATGATTATTGAATATTTTCTGAGAACAACTCTTTCATTATTACTCCCCCTAAACTTTATGTTTGAAAAACTTATAAGTTTCTTAGGAAAGAGAATAAGATCACACACCACATTAAGACATTGCCGTCACACACAAAGACATGCATAAAAGAAAAATGAAAATACAATTAAAATCTAATATTAAACATAGAATAAATGTCTGCAGAGAGATCATATTAATGAAGATCAGCACATTAAAATAAAATGAATGTGGATAGTCATAGACATGGAATAAATCCTGATCAAGTATGTTCCAGGTCAGTGATATCATATCCAAGGAGATACAAGATCTAAGGACAGAAAATGAGTGATTTTGACACAACTATCAACTCACTTACTTTTCAATTCTTGGATTGATTAGTGTTGATTTAGATATGATATGATGTAAAACATACAGAGACTAAGAGAATTCAACTATCATTAAGAAATGTAAGAAAAACACATGCTCAACTTATTACCTGAAACATAGATATCATCAGAGTTCATGTTACTTAGATAATAGAGGATGATCATGGATAACCATTTGATCAGCTCTGACTATTCTTTTGAATAGGTTGTGCATATTGGCATCTTTTTGCATCAAAAAGAGAATCCAGGTCTGTAATGACTTACAACAGAGGATATCTCATACTTCAGGTCTATGATGACTCATAACAGAGAAGTGAAATGATGCTTTGTAACAGATCTCGTGATTTCATATAGTTTCAATAGGTGTGAGAGATGTTGTAACATCTGGTAAATTTCCGTTACCAAACTCCGTTAGTTCCGTTAAGCCTTGTATACACGTCTCGTGAGCACACACTAGTTGTCGTTTAACGTTGGTGACCTAATAATAATGGATAATGTTAGTTTGGTGTGAATCTAATTGATTATGTGAGTATTTGGTTATGTTTTTGTGTTTACACATTTAAAAAAAAAGGTTAATTAGAAAATTAATCGCGTAATGCGGAAACGTGCCTATTTACTCGTATGTCTTGTGTTTTTATAAAGATAAGATATACAATGATTTTCATAAGTTTATATCTTTATATTATGAAATTAAAAACACTTTACAAAGAGTTTAAAGCTTAGTTTTTATAAAATACAATTTACAATGGTTAAAAGGGTAAATGTGTAAACTAAACTAAACAAACAACCCAAACCCTAATCCACCCCCCATCGGCCGCGACCTCCTTCCCAAACCCCCTCCCTTTGCGATTTCAACTTGGATCAAGCATCAAGCATTGGATTTTGGTCGATTTGAAGGCATACAACACATTAGAAGTCTCGATTTTGTTACTTTTCACGAATTAGAGGTTAGTTGGTGTTTTGTTTGCATGAAATTGGATATGGCCGAAACCCTAGTTGCGAATTTGATGTTCTTGGTGTTGAGTTTTAATCAATTGATGATGTTAACATGTTAGTTAGATTGTATACATGTTAGTTAACGTTGATTATGCAAGAATTCTATGTTATTAGTGGATTGATCATGAAGCTTGTGTATGAAACAAACCCTAATTCGAAAATGCTATGATTATGCATGATGGATGATTTTTTGATGAATGTATGATGATTAGTAGGTTGTATGAATGTTAGGATACATTGATTTTGCAAGAAATTGGTGAATTGAAGTTGGTGTTCATAGGTTACTAACAATAGTAACTTTATTTTGCATGTAATGATGATCTAGTGATGGATTGATGTTATGGATGTGTTTATGATGATGATTAGATGCTAGATTGTTGTTATGAATGCTAGAAATCTTTCAATGGTTGTTGTTGATTCATAGCTTGCCAAAAGTAGAAACTTTTGTTTATGAAGATTGTTAGATTATGGTGATTAGGCGATGTTGATCATGTCTAGATATTGTATGGAGCTTGAGATAGTATAAATATGTTGAATTCATGAATACATTGGATGGTTGATGGATGTTGGGATGTACTTTCCCAAAAGGGGAAACTTTATTTGCATAACGTTTGAAAAATGATAGCTTGAACATGTTTGGGATGGTAGGAGCATGTTAGTATGATCATGGATGAATTCTAAGGTGATGAAACATGTTGAATTAGTTGTATGGGATGTTTTGGATAATCATGGATGATGTTTGGGCTCTGATGGTCATGTATGATGTTGGTATTGATTAGTAGTTAGGACATCATGTTTGGGACTGGAAATTGATTGTTGTGATGTTTGTTGAATGCAATGCATATGGTTAATGAACATGGTTATGATCATCATACACGCGTGCAAATTTGAGGCCCCTACTTAGTAGGATTGGTAGGGTTTAGGATGTGAAGTCGTGAGTGGCTTCACATGGCATGTAGTGAGTGGTCTGATCTCTGTGTGACATGTTAGTTGTGTATAACTAGTGGTTATGTTAATGTTATAGATTCGCATGACTTGTATGATACTTGGTTGTATGATGATCCAAGTGTTACACCTGGATGATATAGCATACATATGATCTATTTGAATGTTAACAATGCATAACATATGTGTATGATTACTTGAATGGTTTACAACACATAAAGTCACCAACGGGTCAAATGGGTCAACTAGGTCAAACATTGTCTGTTTTGTTTGAAATCTTGAGTCCTTGGTTGTAGTGTACTTAGGGTTCACATGTTCTTTGATTACACGTACTCATGCACTTATATGATCTAGGTAACCTTTGAAGGTTGTCTGTCTATTCTGTTTGACAAGTCAACTCTGTGTATCTAAACGCATATCAGGTGAGTTCATGCCCCACTTTTTATTTACTCTCTTTGGGGGAGATAGCATACTGGTAAATCATGAACGCTTTATGTTTTTAAGTTGTGTACAATATTATATAGTGTTGATATCATGGAAAAGTCCTCACACTTTCGAATTGTTAATATTGATTAGCGGGGAAATTTGGGTAGTACTACTGGGTCTGACGAGCCCCACCTGTCTGACTCGAGGTCAACCGGGTGCAAGTTGTCCTAATGAACATTGTCACGACCAGTTAAGTCGTGGCAGGAGGCAACAACGTAACACAGTCAGCTTCAATTGTGAAATCACTATGAAATAATATTTATTGTTAATGGACTAGTTATCTGTTACAATACGCTACTTGTACATCTCTATTATTAAACTGTTTATATTTGAATATCTCTTGAACTCACCAACCATTGTGTTGACATTTTTAGTATGCTATTCTCAGGTCATTAGCTTGCTTGCCATAGGAGCACTGCATGGTCCACTGCATTCTATGACACGGTCTTCAAGAGAATTTTATCATTTTAATAGTTATTGATTTCTCTTTAGGGATTGGCACGTGTTTTGCCACAAATATACTTTTATTACTTTGGGTTGTTTTCAAAACGCTTCCGCACTCTTTAATTTATTTACTTTGGATTGATTTCATTTAAATTATGGCATATAGAGTCGTTCTGAGTAACTATTGACTGTGATCCTGGTTTGTTAACACGCCTCGCGGTAAAACTCCGCAAGTGGTTTTGAGGGTGTGACAGATGTATCTTAACAAACATTCATTCTGAAAAGCTAAAGCAACTCAAAAGTACTCAGATGAATACACACAAGCATGTATGTTTAGTTTGATCACAAGAATTTACTTTTCAGCATAATAGTCAGATATTAGCTACACATCATATCTGATCATGTCTAGACTTTATGAATGAGTGAAGTATGCAACTTATCTCACTAATGTACTATCATTTCTCACATATTGCAAAACATAATCCTTTCCAAAAAAATATTTTTGTATTTTTGATATATATTTTTGTATTTGATTTTTCTATGAAAAACATAAAATCACACACACACAAAAATATAAATAGGCAATTCACAATGAGAGTATCACTTATTATGATCTTTTGATTTAGGGAGATCACATATGATTTATAAGACCAATTGATTCTACTAAGTACTCAAACCGTCCTAGTAGGAAGGCTTTAGTAAATAGATCTGCCAATTGTTTTTCTGTTGCAATTTGAATCAATATGATTAATCCTTTTTCAGAGTTATCTCTAAGAAAATGATATCGAATTTCGATATGTTTTGTTTTTGAGTGTTGAACAGGATTAGCTGTTATGAACATAGCAGCTATGTTATCAATATAGATTGGTGTTTTAAGAAAGTTGAATCCATAATCTAGTAATTGATTTTGCAACCAAAGGATTTGAGACATCCTGCTCATGCAGCAATGTACTCAGCTTCTGCAGTTGAAACAGAGACATTTGTTTGTTTCTTGCATTGCCATGAGACTAATCTGGGACCAAGAAATTGACACCCACCCGAAGTAGATTTTATATCTTGACAACATCCACCATAATCACTATCAGTATATCCATATAATTCAAAGTTTCCCTCGTAAGGATACCAAAGCCCTAAGGCTGGTTTACCTTTGAGATACCTGAATATTCTTTTGACAGCAATTAAGTGGGATTCTTTCGGGTCTGATTGATACCTGGCACATACACAAACA
The DNA here is from genome assembly GCA_025506515.1 of Flaveria trinervia. Classification (NCBI taxonomy): domain Eukaryota; kingdom Viridiplantae; phylum Streptophyta; class Magnoliopsida; order Asterales; family Asteraceae; genus Flaveria; species Flaveria trinervia. The sequence goes on from CM046441.1 coordinate 36,261,531, forward strand.
ACATACATAATGTCTGGTCTAGATGCAGTAAGATACATCAAAGATCCAATCATTGATCTGTATAACGTTTGGTCAATAGATTTTCCTTTTGGATCAGGTTCAATCTTGGTGTTAACATCTGCTGGAGTTCGTATGGACTGACAATCTTGCAACTTAAATTTCTTTAAGAGCTTGTCAACAAACTTTTCTTGATTGATGAAGATTCCATCTGTAGTTTGCTTGACTTGAAGTCCAAGAAAGAATTTAATCTCTCCTATAGAACTCACTTGAAATCGAGATTTGATTATTTCTTCAAATTCATTGCACAATTTTGGACATGTAGAACCAAATATGATATCATCAACATACACTTGTACACATAAAAGATCATTATTGTCCTTCTTTATGAATAAAGTAGGATCAATTTCCCTCGTGTGTATCCATGTTGGATTAAGTGTTGTGATAACGTCTCATACCAATTCTAGGGGCTTGATGAAGTCCATATAAAGCTTTACTCAGTTTATATACTCGATGTGAAAATTGTGCATCCTCAAAGCCTGGAGGTTGCTTCACAAATACATCATTAGTAATTAGACCACATAAAATGCACCCTTTACATCCATTTGATACACCTTAATTTCATGAATGAAGCATAAGCCAGAAAAACTCAAATAGATTCAAGTCTTGCAACTTGTGCAAACACTTCATCATAATCTATACCTTCTTCTTGTATGTATCCTTGTGCAACAAGTATTGCTTTGTTCCTTATTACAACACCACGATCATTAGTTTTATTTCTAAATAACCATTTCGTGCCAATTACATTTCTCCTTCAGGTAGATCCACCAAATTCCACACTTCTTGTTTACGGAATTGAAGTAATTCTTCTTGCATGGCTTCTATCCAACCATTGTCCTTTAATGCTTCGGTAACATTTTAGGAACAATTTGAGAAAGAAAACAGAGTATAAGCATACGTTTGCTTGTTCTGATTTACTCCTTGTTGTTCTCTCATACAATGAACCAATAATCTGAGAAATTGGATGATTCTTGTGAATACGAGATGTAGTAATCTCATCACATTGAACATTAACATCCACATTTGTTTGATTCAAGTTGGGAAACTCATGTATCAAAGTAGAAGAATGTGGATTGAAGTTTGGAACATGAGTAGGTGAATTGACAAAGTAATCAAAGTTACCTGTATCAACTACATCACCTGAAATGGATGATGTTCCAGACTCAGGTATCACAAACTCATTACCATCATTAAGATTTTTCGTTTGATATTGCTTCATCCCAAAAGGTGATAGGTATTTTTGCATGAGCTAACATAGAACGAGCAGCTTCAATCAGTGTTCTATTCTTCCTTTCAGCAACTCCATTTTGTTGAGGAGTTCTGGGAGCACTGAACTGATGAGCTATTCCTTTCTGTGCACAAAACATTTCAATGTTAGCATTTTTGAATTCTGTTCCATTATCACTTCTTATAATTTTCACTTTGTTGTCTAATTGATTTTCAACTTTAACGATAAATTCTTTTAATAATTCATCTGTTTCAGATTTGGCATAAAGAAAGAAAACCCATGAAAATCTTGTAAATTCATCAATGTTAACTAAACAATATGATTTTTGTCCAATACTCTTGACATTTGTTGGTCAAAAAGGTCCATATGTAACAACTGAAGGTTTGGATGTTGAGTTTTATAGGCTTGGACTTATAAGACGCCTGTGTTGCTTTCCTTCAAACATGCTGAGCAGTGATCATTTGTTGCAAACTTCTTGGATGGAAGTCCAAAGACACTATTTCCTGCTACGAGCTTCTTCATGTTCTTGAAATTTGAATGACCGAGACGTCTATGCCAAAGCTGGCTTTCATCATTCGATGCTTTAGCAATTAGGCATGTTGTTTCAGTAGAAGGATCAACTTGAGACATATCCAATTTGTATACATCTCTGTCTCTCTCAGCTGTAACAATAACCCAATCTTTGCTTATCTTGAAGCCTGGTTTCAAAACATAACATAATGAATTATCAAACAGAACAGAATACGATTTATCACAATTTGAGATACGCTTAATAGATTAAAGTTCAACTGTGAACAAAAGTTGACTTTATCAAAGCTTATTATCCCATTGGATACCGCTCCTTCTCCGGTTATTTTTCCTCTAGCATCACCCCCAAAGGCAACGTGAGTTCCATCTTTTGATTTAAATCTTGTAACAAGGCAGTATTGCCTGTCATGTGCCGACTACACCCACTATCCACATACCATGTATTGATTGGTCTTTTTGGGTGTACCTGCACTACAAGAAAGTTAAGTTGAAATATCTACCCAAGCCGAAATGGTCTTGGGCTTTCCAAATTTATCAACAATTGTAAATTGTTTATAATGGAGATTATTCAGATCAGGTCTATTTTTGATAAATTTACCACTTTTATTCTAAAAATTGTTTGATTTATTTTTGTGAACATTCATACCATTCGATTGATCATCTTTTGAAATGTATTGATGTTCAACATTTTTATTAGTCATCCTTACAGATCTTGGTATAAAGTGTTCTTGCATGTTATGTTTGGAAATCATATAGTTGTTCTTAGGAAAAGATCTCAAACCTACATTAGGTTGATTAATGTCTCTTTGAAATCCATTAGTTTGATTTCTCAAATACTATAGATTAGCAAATCCTTTGCTCATGTTTGATTTGCAAAGTTTCTAGTGAGAGATCTATTTCTAAAGTAACAATCTGCAGTGTTGTGAGTCTTTTCATCACAATAAGTACAATATTTGTTATAATAACAATCTGCTACTGAATGATTTTCTCATGTCACATATTGACAGTACTTGTTGAAGTAGCACTCGGCAGTATTGTGATTTTCATATCATAAATTTCACAGTACTTTTGTCGTGTTAAAAACAACTTTTTGTTAACTTTTGACAATAACAAATGTTTGCTTTTGGTGTCATATAGTTAAACTGTTGTCTTTCATTTTTCACAGTTTGATTTTGTGTCAGATTATTGTTCATTTGTTTAACATGAACTTCCTTCTTGAATGTATTAGAAACAAATCTTTTTGCTACAGCGGAAGTCTTTGAATCTGAACTAGATTTCAGATCAGAGTTTGATTTGTTCATAACATTTGCTTTATTATTTGAAAGAGAATTCATATTTAACATACTTGCTGACACAAATTTAATTGGTTTTATTTTTGATGTTTGAATTGTTGCTTTAATCAAATTTTCTGAACTTATGTTTTGTTCAGATGTTGCTTTTGCAGATTTCTTTCTTCTTCTTTGATTCTTAGATTAGAAGAGCTTGGTTTATTATCAGATTGAACATTATCAGAAGAAGATTCCTTTTCTGATTGAAATTGTTTCATGTGATGGTGTTTGAATCTTTTGATGTTCCTATCTGTTGTTTATCCTTGTTTTGAACTCTAACTTCTTCTATTACATAACGAATTTGATCAAAAGAGATATTTTGTTTTGGTTGTTTTGGTTCATATGATTTTATCTTGATTGGATGTCTATTTTTGATTATTTCTTGATCTTTTTCAACAAACACTTGGACATTTTCTTTTTCTTCTTCTGCATTCTTGGTTTTGATTTGAAAGGCTTTAAGCTTTGCTTTATTTTCAGGTGAATGATCATGAGTATTGAAATTCTCTTGTAGTGTGTTTGTGATAGATTCAGGCATAGGTTCATGAGTGAAACCTAATCCTGCTTTTTGTTTTTTTTCCTTTCACTTATTAGTTTTCTAATATCAGTTTTTGAACTTTTTACTTTTGCTAGATAAACTTGAGTAGTAGCATGTGCTATTTTCTCTTGTTCAAGATTCTTGGTCATCTCTTCTAGTTGTAATGTAACAATTTCTAAATCTTTGATTGTTTTATTCCATGAATTTTGAAGAGAGATAATCTTTCGATTGGCAGTTTTATGATCAGATTTAAGTTGATTATGCATAGATTCCTCTTGTTTTAGCTTTTCACAGATTTTGAATGAATAGTTTCTGTAGTGTTCAACATGTTCAAAGCATGATTTGATGCAAAGCTTTTCTCTTACTTCTGTGGTATTTCAGGAAATTTTGGAACTGTGGTTTCAGATGATGAAGTAGAAGATTTAACCTTTGTTGATCAGACTCAACCATTAGAGCTACTTCCTCTGTATCCTCTTTAGGATCAGACTTATCACTCCAATCATAGTTATCTTCCTCTTCATGACTTCCCACTTTTGGGTCATTGTTTTTTGACCAATCTTCCTCTTGAATTTATTCAATTAGAGACAAACTTGATGTTAAGTCATTTGTAAATTGATCTGCATATGCACTCCAATCATATCCATCTTTTATGTTGACTACTAGTGCTTTCTTTGTTTCATCAGATGATTTGGTTTCATCTTTAAGCTCTGACATAGGAAGACTTTAATAAGGCTTTTGAAAAGTCTTTTGAGCTTGTTGATGTAACATTTCGTATTTTCGTTAACTAAAAGTTAACTTCGTTTACTCTACAAGGATTATCTTTGTCAATTTTGAAACTCATGTGTTGTTTGTGCTTATTCATTGAGTTTTTATGTATGAAAGTTAAAAATATAAATAGTAAAAAAAAAATAAATAATTTTTATTATTAATAAAAGAAACAATAATAAGAATATATAATAATAATAATAACATTAATAATAATAAAAAATAAATTGTATAGTTACTAAACTTAACAATGTTTAAAACTTTAAGCAGTTAAAGTTTGGGGGTTTAATTGCAAAATTTGAAACTTTAATTAATAGGTTTATACACAAAATGGTAAATAATAAACTAGAGGGACCATTTGTGTAAATAATGAAAAGTCAAACCTTTTCTCCCGTTTTTCCGGTGAGCTCGCCGGCCGGACTCCGGCCAAGTCCGGCGGGACTCTAAACCGACTAAAACCACCCGAATTTGATCCCAAATCGTTACCAATCGGTTACCGAGCAAAACTCGACCCCGTTAATGCACATTAATTCGTGTTTAAACCGGTTATGGGTGTCGATTTAACTTGGTAACCGACGACATCAAGTTCACAACCGTTTGGCAATAAAATCTCATAATAATCCAATTAATCGAACATACACAATCATTTAACTATCTCTAGTCTATTCTCATTGCCAATTTCTCCTGAAACGCTCAAAATCACCAAAATCAAACATCATCTTCGTCGTGACCTGCAACGAACGTGTTCATCATCTTCCGAGCTTCAATTGTTGAAATTGACATAGGGCTTTGCATCAAGACCAACTCTCGAAGCTGTCCACGAGTTTAATTTGGTTTTCATCATCATTTGCATATCCATCGAATTCGATTCTCGACCGCGACTTGTTCATTGTTGTGGCAACCTTCAATTCAAACGTAACCGGGTAATTAGATACATGTCTATGCTCGATTAAACAAGGGGAACAAAAGCCCTATGATTGCACACGTTTACATTAACAAATTGGGGTTGATTTGGGGTAAACAAATTCTAGGGTTTATATTAGAATCTGGGTTTTGCTTATATGGGTTTTTAATGTTTTAAAACCAAGATCTACCGCGGCTGGATGCCTTGGTTCACTGGTTAAACACTCTCATCACCACTTAGAGGTCCCGGGTTCGAACCCGGGCACCCTCAAACATTTTTTTAGGCTTTTCAGCCTTAAATAAATTATAGAAAATTTTTAATAAATATAAAAAGGGTTTTTGTAAACTCTAAATATTTTTCAAAGACATCAAATTATTTTCTATAATTTTTCTAAAGTTAATTAATTAAATTTTTTTTATATATAAAGAATTTTAACAAAGGATGTTCTTGGTTAATTTCTATTAAATGGACTTTGAATGATAAATTAATAAATTATTATTGGTCCAAATATTACTATTAAGTTATTATCGTTAAAATCTTGATTATTTCAAATATTTATTCAAGTTTATATTAAACTTCATTAGCTATTACGATGAGCTAATGTTATTTTTTTATAATAATTTACACAAATGGTATATTCCTTTACATTTTTTTTTTGACGACTACAGAGGTCCCCAAACTCCACTCGAAATTTTAACTCTCGTTAAATCAATAATTCAATTATTAAACTTAAATCTTGTAATTACATATGTTTAGGTGCCTTGTGACGTTATCTTGGAACGACGTTTGCTATTCTTAAATAATCTCCGTTATATACATATTATCACGTGAGTTTTCCTTGCCCCATATTATTTTATTTTCACTACTTTGGGGTGAAACATGATTATCTATACATTGTACACTTATTAACGTTTGAGACTTGTAAGCACATGCAATTCATCTTATTATTATGTCATGGTTATTTGTGTATTGTAAGTGTTTATATGAGATACATAGTTTTGTTTACAATCATTAACTATTGCTAGCCTGGCGACGTCTTAGATCTTTGGGCTGACAAGCCTATTTGGTGCTAAAGTCGATGTATTGCCGACTCCTAGGAGCCGTATGCTTGTGCACTAGGGAACCAAATACACTTAGCCAATCTTTTATACTTGTAATCAAGTCGAGGTTTGATTGTAACGTTATGTGTCTATAACCTTACTAGCTTATACCTATGACATGAATTGCTACTCGTAACCTTTTTCTTATTATGTATGAAAATCTTGGAACTCACCAACTATTTTTAGTTGACTCTTATTTTTATCATGTTTCAGGAAATCCCCAAGTTTAAAGTGGACTTTTGAAGCTTGGAAATAAACTAGGACTTGGACCTAGTTAAATAAATAAATGTTATGCTACGTTTTGTTTTGTTTGGGATTATTTCATGTTTTGAGACTTATGTTTGTAATGACTTTTGAAACTTATAATTTTAATAATTACACTTAAATATAGCGTTTTGTGGCTGTGAACAATCTTAACCCTCACATCTCGATGATTCCGCCGTCAAGGTTGGGGTGTGACAGATTGGTATCAGAGCCCATAACTATAGGGATTTAGGTTATTAGTAATGGTGACCTAGACTATAGCTTATGCATGAACCTCATAGGATAATATTTATATTCTTGGAAATATATATATTGTTACATGCTACATAATGCTATACTTTATGTGCAACTTGATGCCTTAGCATAGGTTGCCTTGTAATTGTCTAAACTTTGTTACTTGTCTCCCTAAACTTAACTTTGACTCATTGACTCTTCCCGACAAATGAAACTTCTTAATCTTATTCTCGTCAACACGTGGAATCGTATACTTATGCTTAAGAATTAAATCTTTAGACTTAGTCTAATCTATGTAAATCTCATCATGGTTTTGATTTCATAAACCTAAGAAATTTGTGTGACACATGGACCCTGTATTCTGGATTTCTGGCAAAAGGCCCTCGGGCTAAGGCAAGCATATCGCATAAATCCTACGGGACTAGTTATGCTTACCTGGGGATTTCTGGGATGAGTGATAAACCATGGTCAACATACACGAATTTCTAAGGCGAGTGGGTCAACTTACCTTGACGTGTCAACGTTTCCAAATGGTGATGCGTTACCAAATGGAACCATTCCATGTGCCTTAAAATTTTTGCCTTATCCTTGTTGAACATTAATCCTTGTTATTCCAAATTCTCATATCTAACTCATTTGTATATTCCAGCATGTCTCGTCATCATGGAAAGCGTGGAAGTTCCGATCGTAAGTTAGCCGCCATGATTGCTCGACAAATGGCTGCTGTCATTCCGACCATGGTTGCTGAACTTAATAGCACCTTAATGACCAACGCTAGCAACAACGGAAATGGTCATGGAGAGAATAGCAACAATCAAAACGGGAACAATCAACACGGGAATAATCAAACTTGCACCTTCAAACACTTCAGCTCTTGCAAGCCCACTAGTTTTAGTGGCAAGGAAGGAGCCACTGGCCTTCTTGAGTGGTTCGAAAGCATGGAGAATACCTTTATCAATTGTGAGTGTCCCGATGCACTCAAGTTCGTTATGCCACTAGTATGTTCCAACAAAGGGCTCTTACCTGGTGGAATAGCGAGAAGAGGAATCGTGGACCCGATGCTATTCTAGCACTTACCTGGGAAGTTTCAAGAACATCGCCATCGCGAAGTTCTGCCCAAGAAGTGAATTGCAAAAGTTGGAAGAAGAGTTTTGGAATTTGAAACAAAATGATGGTGATCATTTGGCCTACTCAACTAGGCATCATGAGTTGAGTATACTGCTGCCCCATATGGTCGACACTGTTCCCGCAACATCGAGAAGTTCATTAAGGGTGTACCACCCCAAATTCAAGATGCTGTGGTGGGTAGCCGACCCACAACCTTGGAAGAAGCTATTACAATCACCGCTCAACGCACCGAGAACCATATAAGAGCGGGCACCATGTCTGCGAAGGGTGCAAAGAAGGGGGAGAAGACGGCTACCGAGGCGGTTAAGGAGACCAAAGCTGAACCGTCTAACAGCCATAACAACAACAAGAAGCGCAAGTTCACACCGGCGCGTACTATGCCGTGGCTGCAGCACCCAAACAACCCAAAGACAACCTGTACCTGCGGCTACATCTGTGGCACAAGTGCCTGGGGCTAGGGCTTATGCTGGTCCGCAACCGATGTGCAGCACGTGTAGGTATCATCATCCAGGGAATCAACCATGCCGCATTTGCACCTTGTGCGGTAAATATGGTCATTTGGTGGCGACTTGCCACCGTGCACCTAACAATGCCGCTGTGGTCACAAACCGTGTTTGCTACAACTGTGGGGAACCTGGCCATTTCGCCCACAATGCCCTCGTCTTGTGGGTAATGTTCCACAAGCCCGAGGACGTGCTTTCAACATCAACGCTAACCAAGCACAAGCAAACAACGATGTGGTGAATGGTACGTTAACTCACCCTTAAATTTTGTGATCAAATTCATTTCATATTTTACTTGTATTGTTAAATACCTTAAAAATTGAACAGGTATGTTCCTTATTAACAAAACTTATGCCTATGTCCTATTTGATTCTGGAGCCGATAAAAGTTTTGTTTCATTAGAGTTTGAACCCATACTTGCTAAGCCACATACGAAACTAGAAAGACCTCTTACTGTTGAAGTCGCCGATGGAGAACCAATTACCGTTGACGTTATCGTTCGTGATTGTATCTTAAGTCTTGACACGCATGATTTTCTTATCGATCTTATCCCTATGAAACTTGGAAGCTTTACGTCATCATTGGTATGGATTGGTTAGCCAAACACCATGCTGAGATCATTTGTTTCGAGAAGTGCATTCGTATACCGTTACCCTCTGGAGATACGTTGAATGTTTCGGTGAAAAATCCTCTAAAGGGCTTAAACTCATGTCTTGCACTCAAGCCCGAAAGTGCTTAAACAAGAAGTATATGGCCTTCTTGGCTTATGTGGTCAACACGAAAGTCAAAGGGAAAGAACTTAAGGATGTCCCTATCGTACGAGATTTCCTGGAGTATTTCCCGATGACCTTAGTGGTTTACCTCCCGTGCGTGAAGTAGAGTTTTAAAATGACTTGATACCGGGAGCAAACCCCGTGGCCAAGTCACCGTATCGGCTTGCACCATCGGAAATGCAAGAACTCTCTTGTCAACTGCAAGAGCTGTCCGAGAAGGGCTTCATCCGTCCTAGTTCTTCGCCTTGGGGTGCACCTGTTCTTTTCGTGAAGAAGAAATATGGATCGTTTCGTATGTGCATCGATTATCGTGAGCTTAACAAACTTACCATCAAGAATCGTTATCCTCTTCCTCGCATCGATGACTTGTTTGATCAACTTCAAGGAGCTGCCATATTCTCGAAAATTGATCTACGTTCTGGATATCATCAATTACGAGTTCATGAGGATGACATTCCAAAGACTGCTTTCGTACTCGTTATGGACACTATGAGTTTATGGTGATGCCTTTTGGTTTAACCAATGCTCCTGCTGTCTTCATGGATCTCATGAACCGAGTATGCAAGCCTTATCTAGACAAGTTTGTGATCGTCTTTATTGATGACATACTTATCTATTCCAAGACCAACACCGATCATGAGCTGCATTTGAGATTGGTTCTTGAGTTGTTAAAGAAAGAGCAATTGTACGCAAAGTTCTCGAAGTGTGATTTCTGGCTCGAAGAAGTTCATTTCTAGGACACGTGGTGAATAGCCAGAGATTCACGTTGATCCTGCAAAGGTGGAAGCTGTGAAGAATTGGTGTATTCCTACAACTCCTACCGAAGTTCGTTCTTTTCTTGGTCTTGCTGGTTATTATCGGCGATTCATCGCCAATTTTTCGAGGATCGCGAAGCCGCTCACTACTTTGACACAAAAGAATAAACCATTCGAGTGGGGTACCGAGCAAGAAGAAGCTTTTGAAGCGTTAAAGCATAAGTTGTGCAATGCTCCTATATTGACCCTACCCGATGGAAACGACGATTTCACCGTGTATTGTGATGCATCTAAGCAAGGCCTTGGTTGTGTTCTCATGCAACGAGGGAAGGTCATAGCTTATGCGTCGAGACAATTGAAGGTTCACGAGGTGAATTATACAACCCACGATCTCGAGCTTGGTGTTGTTGTATTTGCTTTGAAGATTTGGAGGCACTACCTGTATGGTACGCAATGTATAGTCTACACCGATCACAAAAGCCTTCAACACGTTTTCAATCAAAAAGATCTCAACATGAGACAACGTCGTTGGGTGGAGTTGATTAGTGACTATGATTGGGACATTCGTTACCATCCTGGTAAAGCAAACGTTGTGGCCGATGCACTGAGCCGAAAGATTCACAACAAGATGATCTCATTTCAAGAAATTCGAGATCGACGTCAATGGTTTGACACCTTGGGAGAGTTCGATACTGAAATTCGACTAGATTCAATGAGACCACTGTACTACTACAAAACCTGAGAATAGAGAGTGACATCGAGTCTAGCATCCTGGAGGCTCAACAAATGGTTCAACGAGAAGGGAGAATGAAGGATGTAGAGTGGAGCATAATCTTCTAACCCAATTGGAAACAAAATCCAATGGATTGATGTACTTCGCCAATCGTATTTGGGTTCCAAATCGCGATAACATTCGTACCTTTATTATGAACGAAGCTCATCAAACTTGCTATTCTATTCATCCTGGTTCCGATAAGATGTACATGGACCTACGTGGTCAATATTGGTGGCCTGGAATGAAGAAAGACATAGCGACTTATGTAGCTAAGTGCCTCACATGTACGAAAGTTAAAGCCGAACATCAACGTCCAAGTGGATTACTTGAGCAACCCGAGATCCCTATGTGGAAATGGGAACACATATCCATGGACTTCATAACAAAGCTACCCCGAACCTCTCGAGGACATGATAGCATATGGGTGATCGTTGACCGATTGACCAAGTCGGCACATTTTATACCCATACGTGACACTTACAAGACATCAAAGTTAGCTCGTATACGTTGATGAGATTGTAGTCGTCATGGGATACCTCTGCACATCATATCCGACCGTGACGCTCGTTTCACTTCGCATTTTTGGTCGTCTATGCAAGAACTCTTGGTACTCAATTGGACCTAAGCACGGCTTACCATCCTCAAACTGATGGTCAAATCGAGCGAACGATCCAAACCTTGGAGGATTTGCTACGCCTGTGTGTTCTTGACTTTGGTGGCGATTGGGATACGCATCTACCACTCGCGGAATTTTCGTATAACAATAGTTATCACTCGAGTATCAAGATGGCACCGTTTGAAGCACTTTATGGTCGTAAGTGTCGTTCACCGATCTGTTGGACCGATATTGGTGAAAACTTCATCACTGGTCCTGAACTTATACAAGAGACGACCGATAAAGTTTCTATTATCCACAAGAACCTTGAAGTGGCGAGAAGTCGTCAAAAGAGTTATGCTGACAAGCGACGTAAGCCATTGGAATTCCAAGTTGGGAGATGGTTCTTCTCAAGGTCTCCCGTGGAAAGGTGTGGTTCGCTTTGGAAAGAAGGGCAAACTGGCTCCAAGGTTTGTAGGACCTTTCAAAATCCTGAAAAGGATTGGGAAAGTGGCTTATAAACTAGAGTTACCTTCCGACCTTAGTGGAATTCATCCCGTATTTCACGTCTCAAATTTGAGAAATGCTTGGCTGACAAAAGTCTGCATGTTCCGTTGGAAGACATCCAGATTGACGAGTCATTGCATTTTGTCGAGAAGCCCGTTGAGATCATGGATCGCATTATGAAGAAGACTAGAACCACAACAACCCCAATCGTCAAGGTCGTTGGGAAAATAAACGTGGCGTTGAATTTACTTGGGAACGCGAGGAGCACATGAAGAGGAGATACCCGTTCTTATTTGTATAGTTTTTCTTTTAATTTCGGGACAAAATTCTTTTAAGTTGGGGAGACTGTAACATTTCGTATTTTCGTTAACTAAAAGTTAACTTCGTTTACTCTTACAAGGATTATCTTTGTCAATTTTGAAACTCATGTGTTGTTTGTGCTTATTCATTGAGTTTTTATGTATGAAAGTTAAAATATAAATAGTAAAAAAAAATATAATAATTTTATTATTAATAAAAGAAACAATAATAAGAATTATAATAATAATAATAATAACATTAATAATAATAAATAAAATAAATGTATAGTTACTAAACTTAACAATGTTTAAAACTTTAAGCAGTTAAAGTTTGGGGGTTTAATTGCAAATTTGAAACTTTAATTAATAGGTTTATACACAAAATGGTAAATAATAAACTAGAGGGACCATTTTGTAAATAATGAAAAGTCAAACCTTTTCTCCCGTTTTTCCGGTGAGCTCGCCGTCGGACTCCGGCCAAGTCCGGCGGGACTCTAAACCGACTAAAACCCCCGAATTTGATCCCAAATCGTTACCAATCGGTTACCGAGCAAAACTCGACCCCGTTAATGCACATTAATTCGTGTTAAAACCGGTTAGGGTGTCGATTTAACTTGGTAACCGACGACATCAAGTTCACAACCGTTTGGCAATAAAATCTCATAATAATCCAATTAATCGAACATACACAATCATTTAACTATATCTAGTCTATTCTCATTGCCAATTTCTCCTGAACGCTCAAAATCACAAAATCAACATCATCTTCGTCGTGACCTGCAACGAACGTGTTCATCATCTTCCGAGCTTCAATTGTTGAAATTGACATAGGGCTTTGCATCAAGACCAACTCTCGAAGCTGTCCACGAGTTTAATTTGGTTTTCATCATCATTTGCATATCCATCGAATTCGATTCTCGACCGCGACTTGTTCATTGTTGTGGCAACCTTCAATTCAAACGTAACCGGGTAATTAGATACATGTATATGCTCGATTAAACAAGGGGAACAAAAGCCCTATGATTGCACACGTTTACATTAACAAATTGGGTTTGATTTGGGGTAAACAAATTCTAGGGTTTATATTAGAATCTGGTTTTGCTTATATGGTTTTTAATGTTTTAAAACCAAGATCTACCGCAGCTGGATGCCCTGGTTCACTGGTTAAACACTCTCATCACCACTTAGAGGTCCCGGGTTCGACCCGGGCACCCTCAAACATTTTTTTAAGGATTTCAGCCCTTAAATAATTATAGAAAATTTTTAATAAATATAAAAAGGGTTTTTGTAAACTCTAAATATTTTTCAAAGACATCAAATTATTTTCTATAATTTTTCTAAAGTTAATTAATTAATTTTTTTTTTATATAAAGAATTTTAACAAAGGATGTTCTTGGTTAATTTCTATAAAATGGACTTTGAATGATAAATTAATAAATTATTATTGGTCCAAATATTACTATTAAGTTATTATCGTTAAAATCTGATTATTTCAAATATTTATTCAAGTTTATATTTAAACTTCATTAGCTATTAACGATGAGCTAATGTTATTTTTTTATAATAATTTACACAAATGGTATATTCCTTTGTACATTTTTTTTTGACGACTACAGAGGTCCCCAAACTCCACTCGAAATTTTAACTCTCGTTAAATCAATAATTCAATTATTAAACTTAAATCTTGTAATTACATATGTTTAGGTGCCTTGTGACGTTATCTGGAACGACGTTTGCTATTCTTAAATAATCTCCGTTATATACATATTATCACGTGAGTTTTCCTTGCCCCATTTTATTTTATTTTACACTACTTTGGGTGAAACATGATTATCTATACATGTACACTTATTAACGTTTGAGACTTGTAAGCACATGCATTCATCTTATTATTATGTCATGGTTTTTGTGTATTGTAAGTGTTTATATGAGATACATAGTTTTGTTTACAATCATTAACTATTGCTAGCCTGGCGACGTCTTAGATCTTTGGGCCTGACAAGCCTATTTGGTGCTAAAGTCGATGTATTGCCGACTCCTAGGAGCCGTATGCTTGTGCACTAGGGAACCAAATACACTTAGCCAATCTTTCATACTTGTAATCAAGTCGAGGTTTGATTGTAACGTTATGTGTTCTATAACCTTACTAGCTTAACCTATGACATGAATTGCTACTCGTAACCTTTTTCTTATTATGTATGAAAATCTTGGAAACTCACCAACTATTTTTAGTTGACTCTTATTTTTATCATGTTTCAGGAAATCCTCAAGTTTAAAGTGACTTTTGAAGCTTGGAAATAAAACTAGGACTTGGACCTAGTTAATAAAAAATGTTATGCTACGTTTTGTTTTGTTTGGGATTATTTCATGTTTTGAGACTTATGTTTGTAATGACTTTTGAAACTTATAATTTTAATAATTACCTTAAATATAGCGTTTTGTGGCTGTGAACAATCTTAACCCTCACATCTCGATGATTCCGCCGTCAAGGTTGGGTGTGACAGTTGAAACCTTTGATTATTTGTGCTTGAATGAGCACTTCCTCCATTATTCCTTGGAGCTTTGCATTCTCTTGAAAAGTGTCCATAACTGTTGTAGTTGAAACATCTAGCTTTTGACTTGTCAAATCCAACAGTCTTGTTTGCACTAGGCTTGTATTTTTGTTGACATAAGAATGTTTTTGAGTCCTATAGGAAATCACACCATCTCCCAGTTCAGGTCCATCTCTTCAACATCTTCAGGATCCATCTCAATAAATCCTGTAAAACAAAATCTAGTTGAGTTAAATGGCTACCTTGATATGCTTGAAAGCGGCTATAAAAGCAGTATATGCAGTTTTGGACTCTTCATCCTCTAATAGGATGTTAATCACATCTTTAACTTTGCTAGATTTAGCAGAGTTAGATGATGAAGAAGTCTCTGTGTGAATATTTGATGATTGTGACTGTGGTTTAGGAGGAGATTGAGAATGAGACTGAGTTGTATATGCAGGTGCACTGGTAAATGATGAGTCAGTGAAAAATCCTGCTCCTACGAACAAGTCTCCTTCTTCTTCAGGACTTTTCTCATTCTTTGCCATGAATGCATTTTCTATGGTGGTTGCAGGTGAAGCAACAACTGATATTGAGACATTGATGCTGCTCTATCATTGTTCCTTGAGCTTTCATCAATCTCCACTGATTCTATTCTTGTAATAAGAAAATCTAGATCCATTGGAAACTTCTTAGTATGCTTTAGTAGTGTTACAGTTTGTTTCTATTAAGATGGTAAAGCATTGAGTAGTCTGAGATTTAAATCTTCAAGATCAGGTTTGATACCAGCTGTTGACATCTCAGTTATGAGTTTAACACATCTATTCATCATTTGATTTATTGTCTCTCCAAACAATGTTGAAATAATTCTAATTGTCTTTTAAGCTTTTGTTCTTTAAATTTTGAATCTCTTTACCTCCTTCACAAGTGATCTTCAATGCTTTATATAGTGTATATCCATTTCATATGCATCAAGCCTTGTAAGAACTTCCAAGGTAGTCCTTTACACATCAATGAATAGGCTTTAATATCATTCTTAACTCTTTTCAGATCATCTCCTTGAATATCATCTTCTGGATAAGGTTCTGGAGAATCTTTAGTATACACAAATCCTCTGTCTGGTCCATCAGTTATTGTAGGAATGTATGGTCCTTTTTCTATAGATTTCCACAGATCAGTGTCAATGGAATTAAAATGTTGTTTTAGTCTAAGAGACCAATTTTTGAAATCAGCTCTATTTTTAAGTTTTGGAACTCTGTTTTCAGAATCTTCTGATTTTACCAATCTTATGTTTTTGTTGTATTCTTATATTTTGAATTTTAAAAAAATTTGAAAAAGTTTTTCAAATTTCTTAAAAAAAATTCTAAGTATCAAGGTTAAAACGTCTGAACAGTATTCAAACGTCTCAACAGTTGATGCGTCTAAGTTGAGAAACATCTAATGGAATGCCTTAGAAAAATTTTCCAAGACACTAAAATTGATGCGTCTGAACAGTTGTAAAACGTCTGAACAGTTGTGATGCGTATACACAGTGTTGATGCGTGTGCACAGTGTTGATGCGTGTGCACAGTGTAGATGCGCCTACACAGTTATCAAACGTCTAAACAGTTCAAAAACTTCTCAACAATGATACGTCTGGACACTCGGTCTAAACTGAAAACGTCTACACAGTGTTAATGCGTCTAACACTTAGACAAATTCAGTCAATCTCAGCTCATGCGACACATTCATCATCTTCTAATGAATGTAACAAACTCAAATCTTCTAAATTCTTCAAATGTTGATGAATTCGATTGAAACTTTTCAATTAGACGAGTTTATATGCCGATAATATTCTTCTTAATATTAGTTTCTTCAATTTCAACAACAAATCACTCAATTTTTGAAATTTCAGATCGAAACTTCAAGACATTTTCAAACAACAAATTCAATAATTTACTTGAATTTGATGAATTGATCTACTAATTGTGATTCAAATCATGTTTGTGATGATGAAACACAACTGAAATTCACAAATTTTCACTTGAATTGTATCTCAATCACATATTCAGTGAGATTTTAAGTTTTCAAGTTCGATGAACTTAAAACGAAAATCAATCACTAACAGCTTACCAACAGCTCTAATACCATTTGATAGGATCAAATGAATATATCTGTGATGATTTGTAAACGATTCAATGAAATTCACACAAAGTAATCAAATCAAAACAAGATATCAATAAAACTCAAGTTTTCATTCATATCAAGCTAAGACAATTACAAGCATGAAAAACAGATTTGAATATCTTGTGTATTTTTAATCTACCTGCAAATCTAAGCTATTTATACTCAAAACACAAAGTAAAGGAACTAACAAATTACAGAAATAGTCCCTATACTATTACAAAATATCAAAAGACAAATAAGACAACATGTTATCTTTCTTAGAGCACTTAACATAAGTTGCAAGTGAATTGAGTGTTTTTAAAAGGATGGTGTTACACTGTTTGAAAAGGGTTTTGGCGGTTCTAAAAGTCTAGTTTTTAGAAAACATTTTATACCATACAATTTGTATGCATTCAATGCATGGTATTTTATGAAAAACTATTTTTATGGTTCCTTTTAATAAAACTCATTTTTATTAAATCATTAACCCTTATTAAACTCATTTTGTTAATTCCTTTAATGATATTAAGAACCAATTTTATGCTTGTTTTATCATAGTTGTTCAACAAGTTTATCAACTTTCAATTAAAATGTCAAACACAACCAAAAAAACCGAACATAAAATATAAGTACATAACCATAGCCAACTATTTGACCACACTTGCTTGCCATAACAAGTGTGTCAAGAGGTCATTCCTAAGGGTGAAACATGACACAAGTTTGTGTTGATGAACTCCCACTTGAACTGCATTCAAATGCTTCAAGTATCCCTTTCGTGTTGTGATTCCCACCACTCTTAGGCACCTTCTTTGTCTTACAAATCAGCCCAAAATGCTTATTACATAGAAAAAACTTAATACATTTTTTCTAGGAAAATAAAGTGCAAACTAATCTATTTATTACATACCAATGAAACAAATAAATACATAGCCTTTATTACAACCAAATGAAATCACAACCACAAACAATCAATCACAAGGTCATGGCAAGGTTTTATGCACTAAAACACATCCAAATATGTATTCAAAACTGAGAATAGCAGCACCTTTTGAACCCAAGTTCTCAGCCAAAACAAACCAAAACAAGTGGGTTTTTGTCCAAACAAACAAACTATCTCATGATTTTAATTTTCAAGATCCTTACATGCATATAAAAGTAATATCTTGAAAAACAAAGGGACTTCCATGAGTGAAATTTCCAGCCCACTTTTTATTAAAAAAGGACCCAAAATTTCAATTTTTGAAGCATGTATCCATATAACTGGCTCTGATACCATTGATGGGTTTTGTAGATCCTTACCAAAATCATATTAACATTAATTATGTAAAACGCAGCGGATGTAAGGTCAAAAACGTGAGTCTATGTATCATATATACTTGTTAAAAAACAAAATCCAAGACAATGATCTATTTATATGGAAGAACATACTATCAAAAACACCCAAGAACACATTACTACCTTTGAAACGTGGAGAATGATGCAAGAAAATGATGATGTTTGAAAGCTAAGACTTCAATGTAGAAGCCCTCAAGAGATGATACCCCAAGCCCTTCCAAGACACCTACTTGTTAGGTAGTAAAAACCCAACTTGCTACTCTTCTAGTAAATCCGAATCTACCCAAAACAAATCTAAATTTTGAGGCTTGCAAAGCTGATTTTCGGCCAAGAAGAAGTAGAGAGAACTTGCTTGTGTGTGTGTGTGAGAAAAAGTGTTTCTAGTGGGTTTATTGTTGCATGAACCAGACCAAAAGGAGGATTCCCAAGGCCAAAAGGGATGGCTGAATTGGACCCCCAAGTGGGTTTCCCTCCCATTTTCTTTTATAAAATGTTACACTCTAACCCCTTTGTTTTATAAAACTAAAACCCCTTTTAATTTTATAACACTAGAGCACTTTCATTTGTCATTGTTTAACTAAGTTAAATAATGAAACAAATGATTTCTCATGAACAAATCATCTACATAATGTTGTTCATTTATAAAAGCAATGTTTTAGAAAACCGTTTTCTAAATTGGTGCTAATATTTATTTGTATGATCTCATCAACGAACAAATATTTATTGGTGTTCTTTGGCTTGTTATTGGGTATGACCCGACTTGGATCATAACGTACTAACCAGATCAATCTTATATGTGTCTTGGGCATATAAGATCCAACAATAACTTCGGTCACCACAGACGGTAGGATCGTCTGCATGACCTGATGCACTTCCTCCCTGACTGCCTCTCTCAGCGAGGCTCTCTGATTAGCATTCTCATCACGCCCTCCTGATGAAGGGTCTCGGGTTCCTCATGTGCTGCTCCTTTAGCCCTAGATCTTCCTCTTGTGACCCTGGTCCAGCACCACGTCCAACACCACTCCACCTCGTGAAGCTTTTGAAGATCTGCCACCAACCATCTTCTAAACCACTATAAGATTCACACACTAACGTGGTCATTCGAGGTAATAACTCAGTTTATGTCAAGTATAGTAAGTCTCTAATTACAATGGCCCATTGTGATTAGCCACTTACTTTACTCTTCATACCCCAAGCATTCCTATCCTGACTACATGAGTATCTAAATCTACAGAATAGCACACAAGCCATATAACATGCGCACATAGTGCCGGTTAACATTAACTTAATAAAAACGTTTACATAAAACCTTACCACAGGCACGTAGCTACTAGGACTGGCATCCTTTCCTTTTAGTCCCATTCTCAGTTTAAGATTAGGTTTTTTAAAAATATTTACCCAATTCACATAAATTTTGCTCTGATACCACTTGTAAGCCCCGTTCCCGGGACGCTTACAGCTGGTCATTCATTGCACTTAAAACATTAAAAATGTACATTAATTTTGCAGCGGAATTTAAAACTTTTATTATAATTAAAAACATGTTATTACAACATCTGTTTTCATCTCAAAATACAAGACATGTCAAAATACGGATGCCACCTCAAAATGCTCCAACTAGCTTATGCATCCATGCCTGCAACTCCTCAGCATCAACATATACCTGCCAACTATCATGCATACAAAAGTCAGCGACACTGAGTGAGTCCTAATTTTATAATAAAACATACTTTTTTCTGTTAAAACCGTTCTTTTGTTTATTTCAAAACGTACTATACTTTACAACCGTTCGTGATCATGCATCATACGTACATACAGATAATATTATTATTATCTTCGTCATTATGTTCATTAACTTTGTTCATTCAACGTATTACATTATCGTTCACTTCTCTTTCAAGATCTGGTCAGACTTTACCCTCTTCGTGGCACTCAGCCACGTTTACTGAGGTCGAATGACAAGGATCGTGTTGAGTACTTTAGTACGATAATTCATTTACGTTCATTCATACGTTCGTTCATTCATACATGATCTTCCGTTCATTACTCTTTATCACTTCAATCTTGTCTATTGCAATATCCCCGACTCATGCTTGAAAGCTGATGTTGTGCCGGGGCCTGCTCACAAACCCCCGACTCACGTCTGAAGACTGACACAGCACCGGGATACGCGATACAGATCCCATACGAGTCAATCACAGAGATTGAACTCCATCCGATTCTGCTGCAACATAGAGTCGCTCACCTCATATCTCGTCTCATGGACAAAGACCTCTGTCGAGTCTATTGCAACACAGAGTCGCTCACCTCATAATTATGCTTGGCTTTATGCCACACCCCCGAACTTATACATAACTTGGGTAACAACACCCCCACCGAAGTGGGTAACAACACCTCTGAAGGTCAGTCACAAAGACTGGAACCCTTGCGTGCACACTTAGGATTTGCTGAACCTCACGCGGTAGAGCTTAAGGCATTAAGAGCCGTGCACCTCTGTACATATTGCTTTCAAGCCTTTCTATTCTTCTCTCTTTATTCATTAATGCATGCATTCATTACGTTCCTCTTTTCATTATCTTCCACTTTACGTTACATAATACTTTCATTACATTCATTAACGTTCGACGCAAAGCCAAGGGAAGACATACATACATAATAAGGAACATACACATAATCATAAACATACACCATCACCAATACAGGCACATCATACATGCATAACACACATCAAACATAAGCCATATCATCATAACCAGGATTAGCTCCCCATTATACCCCTTAAAAACCACTTAGAAAACCTCAAATCCAAAGTGGGTGCATGGGTCCTTCCAGGCGCATGAGCATGAAAATTCTAAGTATAAAACAGTCTGGCACATGGGCACTGTTTGGGCGTTTTTGCCCTGTTCAGGCGCATCACCAATCACTTAGCCATTTCAAGCAGTTGGGCGCATTGGCACTGTTTAGGCGCATGGCCAATACTTAGCCGTTTCTTTCACTGGGACACATGGGCACTGTTTAGGCGCATGGTCCACACATAGCCTTTTTCATCACTTGGGCGCATGGGCACTGTTTAGGCGCATGGCCAATACTTAGCCGTTTCTTTCACTGGGACGCATAGGCACTGTTTAGGCGCATGGACAACACTTAGACACATGGGCCAACATGTTGGGCACATGGGCCACTATTCAGGCGCATGGCCCACACTTGGGTGCATGGCCAACACTTAGGCGTCTGGTCTCTCATGTTGGACGCATGGACAACTGTTTGGGCACATGAACCACTGTTCATGTTCATCAGACATTCTGAAATCTTTTCTATGCTACCAATTTCACCTGATTATCATTCTAAGCATACCCAAACACAAATCTAACATACTAAGGCCATCTAAGCATGCTAAACATCATCACTAACCCATAATCAACACTATAACATACATACATACATACAACATTGGAAAACATAAAGCTATAAATCCATGGTTTCTTTCAAAACGTTTACTTAGTATGCATAATAGCCCCAAATTAGTTAAAAATCAGTAAAAGAGGGGTTCTAGAAACTCACCTTAAGCAGCTTTTGAACAACACTCTCCTAGTTCAAGACCCACTTCGTTTCAGCTCTTTGAATCCGAAAATAAACTCTAAACAACCAGAACTTCGGTCAAGAACTCAATAATCAGCTGAAACCGAGCTCAAACAGGAGAAGACTTACCTTTTTCAGCTTCTTCTTCCTCTTTCTCTCTCTAGAACCAAGAGTCTCTCTCTCTCTTCTTCTTTTCAGCCGTGAGAAAGAAGATGATAAAGGAAGAATGGGCACCCATGCCCTTAAATCCTTAAAATAATAAAACTGTACTTTGTACACTTTTTCCCCTTCCACTTGTGCAAAGTTTCTATTCTTTCTATTTACTTTTCTTTTCCTTTCATTTAAATAGAAAATTTTGGGGTGTTACATCTTGGTTCGATTTTGGTGTTGAAATCCTAACAAAAGAGTCTTTGCTTGATGCTTGTGGGTATGGAAGCTTAAGGACACCTCTCCTTGGTGTTTTGGTCGTTCAAGAACCTCATCTTCTTCCTCTTATCACACGTTTTTCAGCAGCTCTACAAAGTAGATTGTATGTGTTGCTTTTGGTTGTTATTTCTTCTTGATAGCTAGTTCATACACATATATATGATCCTATGCTCTTGGGCTTGTTGATATTAAGTTATGTGCCTTAATTTTCAGTTAACAAAACATAGTATTAAGGTTTGTTTCCGCTGCGTTTTCTTGTTTAAATGGTTTAACAACTATGATAATGGTCCAACAAACCCAACAGAAACACTTAATGTATCATTTAATGAATCCTTATTTCCAAAATCTGTTAAAGGATTATCATGATTGTTTGATATAGATGCATTAACAAACTCATTTAAATCTGGTTATTTGGATATTGCAGGTTCTATGGATACATGTTATCCATATGTTCCAGCAAACATGAATGAAGTGGCATTATCTATGATCCTCCAAGACCATCACTACAATCTTCCAGTGTTACTAATCCTGACGGTTCATATCATCCAAGAAATGTAGAACATGATCAAACTAACAAATCAGCAGCAACTAACTCTTCATCTGCACATTTTTTTCCTGCATCCGGCCACACTAGTAGATATCCAGTTATTTGGAAATGCTACAATGCATTCTAAGGAAACTATGTCAGCAGATCAACAACAACATTCGTAGATGTTTTCGTAACTCCTGCGAAAGCTGAAAGCACATCCATAGATGTTCCTGCGGAAGTTGTTCACAATGTTGCTAATGTACAAACTTATTAGGGGGGATATCATTCATCTACAGAGGGTCAAAATGGTGGGGATCTTGACAAATTTGTTGATTCTTCATCTCAGCTTGATCCCTCTCCATCAATGAATTAGATTAACTTGGAATCATCCATCCCTGTTGCATCTATTCAAACAACAAGAATTCATAAATGTCATCCAATAGACAATATTAATGGCGATCTTGATGAAATAACCACTAGAAGCCAAGGGGAGCAGCCAACATTTGTCTCTTCACTTGTTATCTTTTACAAGTCATTCCTCCCAACATAACTATTGCATTGAAGGATAACAGCTATACTGAAGCTATGCAAGAATAGCTTCAATAATTCAGAAAGCCAAAAGTGTGGAATCCAGTTGATCATCCTGAAGGTCAATATCCAATTGGCACAAGGTGTCTTTTCAAAAATAAAGTAGATGACAGAGGTAGTATTATGAGAAACAAAGCATTGCTGATAGCACAAGGATATACCCAAGAAGAACGAATAGATTATGATGATGTTTTTGCACCAATTGCAAGGATTGCAGCCATAAGAGTGTTCCTAGCCTATGCTTGATATAAGAAGTTCAGAATTTACCAAAGGGATGTAAAATGTACTTTCTTATATGGGAAAATAGATGAAGATGTCTATGTGGCTCAACCACTAGGCTTTGAGGATGTTGATTATCCACAAAGGGTATACAAGCTTGACAAAGCTTTGTATTGTCGTCATCAGGCTCCAAGAAAGTGGTATGAAATATTATCATCATTCTTACTCAAGCATGGATGTAAAAGGGGCATAATAGATCAGACTCTCTTTCTCAAACAAGAACATCAAGACCTCTTGGTTGTCCAAATTTATGTAGATAACTTTATCTTTGGCTTAACAAATAAGAGATTGTGTGAAAGCTTTGAAGGTTTATGAAATCTAAATTTCAGATGAGTTCAATGGGAGGACTAACCTTCTTCCTTGGTTTACAAGTTCATAAGAAATCACATGGTTTCTTCATTAATCAAGAGAAGTATATCAAATCTTGTAGAAGTACAATGTTGCTAATACTTCTTCATGCAAAACACTAGCATCCACAATAAACAATATTGTACCTGATCGTACAAGGAAATCAATTGATCAAAGATTGTATGGATCATTGATATGATCTTTAATGTATTTAATACAAGCAGGCCTGACTTAATGTTTGTTGTGTGTGTTTGTGCTAGGTACCAATCAGATCCAAAGGAGTCATATCTGAATGTTGTCAAGAGGATTTTTAGATAACTGAAAGAGAAGCAAGTTCTTGGACTTTAGTATCTCAAAGATGGAGATTTCAACCTCTACTCATATTCTGATAGTGACTTTGGAGGATACAACAACAATAGAAAATCCACAACTAGTGGATGTCAATCATATGACCAAGCCTTGTTTCTTGGTAGTGCAAAAAGCTAATAAATGTGTGTGTATCCATAGCTAATGCTGAGTACATAGCTGTTTCAGCTGATTGCTCTCAGGTTCTTTGGTTGCAAAACTAATTACTTGATTATGATTACAATCTCCTTCAAACACCAATTCACATTGATAATTCAGCTTCTATGTTCATGTGCAACCTAGTAAACAAAACTTATTAAAATCAGATACCATTTTCTAAGAGATTGTTCAGAAAAAAGGTTTAATCAAGTTAGTCAAAGTGAATACAACAAATCAGTTTGTTGATTTATTCACTAAAGCCTTTGATTCAGTTAGAATTAATTTTCTAATTGAGTCTTTGAGCATGATCAACTTAGTCATCATAACCAAAGAAAAGCATGATTCTATCCTTGTATATATTCCTTAATAAAATCCAAAAACATTCATAAAATCATATAAAAAGACAAAAATATTGTCTTCATTAACTTGTCTTCTTTTTCTGCATATCATATATATGGGAAATGATAAAACACTATGTCTTTGCTACTTGCCTGAGTTTATTTAGCTTTCACTAAAGACTAATCAGAAGTGATTTGATATGTGGGTAGGTTCGACTTGAGTGGAAAATACACTTAGTGCATGCATAACATAATGAAAAGGTGAATGTTTGTGGGAAATTCCATTTTGAGGATCAAGCAAGTAAGTCTTATCTTGATGTGAACAAACCACTCACCCAAGCACCCAATGTAACAACATTTTATAATTTCTATATATGCAAATAATATTCCCTTTGTTTTGTGTAAACAAAGACTCGGGTTTTCGAACACCATAGTATACATCTGTAACCAACTCGTTAACTTATTATGATCATCTTCATCCCTCTGTTTGTGTTAACAAAGACCTGGGTTAAATGCACCTCTGTTTTACAAAAGTAAAGATCTATGATCTGATAATGATCATATCTAAGCTCTAAAAAGAATCCATTGTTATCAACTATGTATTAAATTAAGAAACTTTTGCATAAATTCATTAATTAGATTTCAAATAAATCTCAAGATAGAACTTATAACTCAAAGCACATAGTTTTTAAGTGTGAAAAAGTGATTACTTCTCTCACCAACGGAGGACAAACTCTAATGTAAATTGATTGTGTAGCCTATAATTGGCTATCTTTAATCAATGTCAAAAGATGATAACCAACATGCCTAGTTGAACACATACTCATGTTTAAATTTATGTGGAACATCATACTTGCAATCAACATTAGATTCATGTCTCATATCATCAAACAAATTGATACAGGAAGATGCTTAGTGTCATAGTATGATCCCATTATATGTCTCTATATTCTTGTACATATGTTTTTAATTCATTTTTGTTTACAAATTTAGTTAAGTTATTTTCAGTTCTGTTGGACGGACCAATGCTTATCATGCTATTCTTCTAGGTAAATTTATGATAAATGCATTAGTTCATCGTTCATAACAAATTTAGGGGGAGTAGTTAATATTCATGAAATCATGAAATATGAATTTTATAAAAGGTCAAATGAAGGAATTGGGACTTTAGCACTAACTTAGTTATAGGATACATGAGGTTTTACAAGTCAAATCATTCTTGTACATTTTCCATGTAGATAAAGTCAACAAGGTCCAAAAGAAACAAATGGATCTAACATGTTGATAGAATCATACAAACCAATACCGTACAATTTAGCAGAAGCTACAGTGCAAGATCTGGACTTCAGCAGAAGCTATGGTGCACTTTTCTTATCAGCAGATGCTATAGTGTGAAACTTAAAACAAGAAAAATGTAACCATTCATAGATTGATAACCTAAGTATTTTCTGATATTTTAAAGTATAATACATTTTCATAAATTGGTAACCTATGGAAAATCAAATTATACTTCATCAAAATCAATTCTTTCAAGGTTAAGCATCCGTATATGATCTACAGAAGAACTAGAATATGCGGAATCAATAAAATTCCATGGAAAGGTGATAAGCAAAGAGGGTCCCACATCATTTAATAAATGAAATTAATTAGTCCGAGCGAGTATAAATGATGTTTTTAACTTGTTATTGATTATTCAGTTTTTTAGAACTCTTTTTTAGACCTAGAAAATTATGAAACCCCTTTTCCACCAACATTGAAATTACCCTCATAAAAAATCAAAACATACACTAAACTTGATCTTTGATTCAACTCCCGATCATTGTTTACAAGATGGTAAACTAATTTCCCAGAGAACACAATGTATATGCATTCTTAAATGCCTATGAGCCTATGTCTAAAGGTTGTCGACACATTATTTGTTACTTAAGAAGATCTAGGTTGTTCTATGCCCTGTCGGCGGGGCCGTAATGTATCAAAAGCACATTATCAATTTTTTGAATTCTGCTCGAATCAAAGAAGAAGGAGATAATTAGGTAATCTATGCAGATATTAAGAATGAAAGATGGAGAGTTGATAAATGGATTATCAGAAGGACTCTTGAGTTGGGTGATCAAGAGGATGGGTATCCAGATGTCTTTGAACATGAATACATTGAGAAGATTTTCAAATTGATGGGATATGATGGTCACTATGAAAGGGGAGAAATCAAGAAAGCGAGATTATGTAAGCCTTATAGATTTATGTGCCATACTTACTTAAAGTGCATCTCAAATAGAAAATCTGGTTTAGATAGATTTTCGAGACACATTTCTTTAAGGATCATTGAGATATTTGAGGGTAGGACCTACAAATACTTAAAGTACATATTTTGATGTTTGTTTGATGAGATAAGAGTCGAAAAGAAAGATAAGACGTACATGTTCCCAAGGTTCATACAACTGATCATACTACTAATATCCCACAATAACTTGTGTTTGAAGATCAAGAAGATATCTCTCCTGCTATAACTAAACAGGCACCCCACTCTCCTCATAATCACCCATACACCACCACTATCTATCTCAACAAGTACAATCACCTGATAGTGAGAGCACACTGCCAATTTCTCCCATACACCCATAATCACTAATTCATCAACACTCAATCACCACCAATTCAAGCACCTACAAGTGACCATACTTTGCCTATTTCTCATGTTCACTTTGAAGCATCAATCAATTCTGGTCATACTGAACAAGTGTCTCAAGCCATCACCTAACAATTTTCATTTAATCATCCTCAAACACCAATCAACTCCAACACCATAGAACCATTCTCACCTACTCTCAGTCTTCAATCCCCTCAACAAATCCCACATCAAAACACAATATCACCAGCAGTTGAATCTAATTCAAGCACTACAAGTGTTGTACCAAAAAAAGTTATGAACTTCGAAGAAGATGAAGTGCAAAATGAGAAAATTGAATAAGTGTTTTTGGAAGAGAATTTTGATGATGTTATTGCTTACAATAAAGATAATCTGGGTGATGATGATGTTCTTGTAAGTAAAAGTTACCTATTGGCTGAGTATAACAAATTGACTGTTAAGTCCAACATGTGGTTGGAAAGGATAAGAGAGTTGAAGGAGATGATAATAGAGAAGGATGAACCATTAAACAAACAAGAAGCATCACTGAAAAGGTTTAGAGAAAATGATCAAGAAAACAATGAAGGAATAGATGCACTTAATAAGCTAGTCAAAGAGCATAAAGATTCAATGAAATATGATAAGGATGAAAAGGAGAAGCTGTAATTAGAAGTGGAAAAATCAAACAAGTCTCTAGTTGATCAATATTTTCTTATGAAAAGTAAAGATGAAGAAATTGATGAGCTTAGGATGTAGATTTACATACTAGAATCAAATGCTCTCTCATCAAAAACAACAAAACAAACTGTTGAATCCCCAATGTCAATCATGCAATACAACAGGAAAAGAAAATATTTGGGGAACTTCAAGAAAGAAGTTATACAAGTTCAAGATTCCCTAAAGAGAGCAAAAACTATGTCACCAGAACACACTCCATTAGCAGATTTATCAACTTGAAGCCTATTTCAAATGATGATTCTGAGAGTGATGAAGAATTTAAAGAACTTACAAACGAGGCATCTCCCAAGGAACAACAAGAAACAATCCTGGATGATCTGCTGACAACAAAAGATATATTGAAAGAAAGGCCACAAAGAGCAATGTTCATGACACAGATCAACCATGGCTTTCCATATGACATGGTAGAAATAATGAATATGTCTAAGATGAAGGATTTCATTAAAAACTTCGAGCTTGCTAGATTCTTGATCCCCAACTGCAACTATGAAACCTTCAGAACATTTCAGTCTATTTAGAAAATAAAGAAAGAGCTTGTGAAAACCGTTGGATTGGTAGACATCCGAGCGTGTTATTGACGAAAGGATAAACACAGCAAAAACCAAGAGACAATCAATAATGTGAACCATATTTTAATGGTTTCATTGATAAAACCTAATGATTACAAGCTTGTTACAACATAAGAATCAAGACTCTTGGCAAGGGGAGATCGAGCATGATCTCCCCTCTCATCCGACAGCCCTAGGCTCTGGGCAGACTCCTCTCAAAACCCTAATCTCTCAACACATTGAAACTAGTATATATAGGCCTCGGCCCATATTAGATGTGACTGGCCCATTCATGCGATTGGACCATGCATATGGTTCAATCTCACGACTGAACCATGTGTATGGTTCAATCGTACGACTGGACCATACTTATGGTTCAGTCTTATGAATGTCCCAATCGCATCTCTCAGTCGCACGACTGCTCCATTAGCATGGCTCAGTCGTACGACTGAGTCTCTTTCGCATATGCTCCTGCGAATGACCCTGTTTCATGTGTTTACAACATATCAGGTGTATTACATTTGGCCTAGACTATTCGTCAAGCGATGAACACACTATATATGACTATATGTGCTCCAACAAATTCCCCTTTGGACGTTGCTTGCGAATAGTAGATAACACCTCTTACAATCTTCAGTCAATCTTTGCTCTGGTTTCCACTAGAATCAAATGAAAATCCATATTAGCCAATGTTGTTGATCCGTCAAGTTGCTGCAAAATCCCTAAAAATGAATTTAGGCACAATAGCTTTCGTTTACTTTGCAGAACACCATCATAGCAGTAAGATTCCCCATATGACTGATTTTTCAAGAAAATGACATGAACTGTTTTCCATTGCATCAATCTTCACATAGGCGAACTTGATTAAAATTAACACCTGTAGAAATTCCCCCTCAAATTCAGCATATCCCAATATATAGACATTGTGCTCTTCTGGTGTCTTCATACGGTGTATTGGGCAAAAGGTAGAGGGTTCCAATTCACAGCTGACAATCTCAACCAAATCAGCATGCATTCAGATTAATCAAAGAAACTGGCTCACATCATCACTTTCTGATTGCGTCTTCAATTTCTCTAAACATGGATTCCCCCTAAGAATGAGAATCATCTCTGTGCGGATAGATATAAGTTGATTGGCCCATAAATAGTCAGATGCTCCTGACTACCCCACAAAATCAGCATCGACTGCTGACATCTTCTCTTCTCTCTTTTGTGTTCTCACTACAATCACCTATTCTGGAAATCTAAATAATAATGGGGTATACATCGAACTTATTAGACAAAAGAACCTTTGGGTGAATATGCTTTGCTCATCCTCAAATTTGTGCAAGAGGCGGTTCCAGACTCTTATTTATTTATTTATTTATTTGGAACAAATGTGGATGAGTCAATACACATGGCTCATTCGTGCGATTAAACATACGACTGGTCCAATCACACGACTGAACATACAACTAGTCCAGTCGTATGAATGGTCCATTAGCATGGTCCAGTCATACGAATTGTCCATTAGCATGGTCAAGTCGTACGAATGGTCCATTCACATGGCCCTGTTGCATGAATGGGTCTGCACACAGATTTTCAGATCTACAGCCGCTAGGACTGCCCAAAACCCTAATCTGATGAATTTTACATGAACTGAAACAAAATAGACATCATCAGATTCAAAAGGGTGATCGGAACGTGGTTTCAAGTTTGATTTGAACATAGAAACAACACACGTAACAAGATCTGAGCAAAACATGAAGAACACGAAGTGGGTTTAACGTCAAAGAACCTGAAATAGATCCAAAAATCAAGAGCTCGGGTTGCTAGAATGATTGTTAGATCATTCCAGTAGTAACCGGCTCTGATACCACTTGTTAGGATCGTGCATTGAATGAAATACTAATTGATATACTTGTATACCGAATCAAATAGTGCGGAATCCTATTTGATTGGCGATCCAATCAATGAGAATGCATGTAGAAACAATTATGGATTGAATCTAAACGTTAAGAATGATTTGGAATCGATCTAGTGCGATCTATTAACTTGGAACAGGTTCTTAGAGGTCTCTGGACGGCTAGGGTACGATTTAGTACGTAGGTATTCTAAGTGTTTTGTTTTTCCATGATTTAAGTGGTATTATTGGTTAGGGTTTCTCAGTCGGGCGATTGAACCATTAGCATGGTTCAATCGGGCGATTGAACCATTAGCATGGTTCAGTCGGGCAACTGAGTCATGCGGTTGATCCATTCGCACGACTGAGTGTTCAGTCGTGTGACTGAGTCAATATCATGTTACAATCATGCAACTAATCTAGTTTCCTAGTTCATTCGTACGACTGGTTAATTAGCATGAAATTGTTCATGCGTATGGTCCATTAGCATGGGCCAATTGCATGAGAACTTCATATGATTAAGTTTGAATATGTTTCACGATCATTATTTAAGTTAGTTCTATTCAAACAACCACAAACCTATATAAATATTCAACATTATAAGCACAACCACACATTGTATTTCATCAAGTACCCAAATGTTTCATGAAGTTGGGCGAGAGATAGGCCATCCAGATTTGCACTGGAGCGTAGGACAATAGTGTATGTGTCCCATCTCTCAGGCAGTGATCTGAGGAATCTGTTGTTCATCTGGCTATTGGTGTATTCCTGTTTCACCATTTTCAGCTCAGATATCAAGCAGGAAAAGCGCTCAAACTGTTGAGTCAGTGTCTCACCCTTTCTATGAGAGAATGTCTCATATTGTTGGGCAAGGATTTCTCTATTGTTTGCTAAGACCTCATCTGTGCCACCAATTGTTCCATCAGGGCATTCCAGAGATCATGAGCAGTTTCATGATGCATAAGCCCTGAATAGATTTCATTAGGCAGTGCCATGGCCAGAATTCCATGGGCTTTAGCATCAATCTCAAATAGTTTTCGATCTTCATCAGAGTATTGTTCCTTCTTCTTCGGAACCATTTGATTGGTTTCCGGATTTTTCACCATAGGCTTATGTGGTCCATGTACCACAGACGTCCAACAACCTGAACTGTTAACAGATAGGTGATGAAGCATTCTTCGTTGCCATATGTTATACTCGGTCCTAACCAGCATCGGAGGCTTGGTTGAGGAACCGGTATTGTGAGGATCATTAGAAGGAGTAGTCATCTCAGATTCAATCAAATTCGATTAAGCTAAAACAGATTTAGAACAAAACGCAACAACCAATTGAACCAAAAGAGATCTCAAAGTAAATGAACGAAGCGACAGAAATTCAATAATCTATAACCAGTTCTTGCGAATATGCTAATTCAATCAACACAGATATCAATTAGCAGTTTCAATGATCAATTGCTAGATCGATCAATGATTAACCTGCTCTGATACCACTTGTTAGGATCAGTGATCTACGTTTGATTGATTTGAGAGTATAGCAGCGGAATTCTAACAATGAATTAGCCAATTCACAAGAACGAAACGATATTCAATGAAGAACAAAGACGGTTATAGAGAGAGTATTCTGCAAATATATTTCATTCAATATTCGCGTTCGTGGTAACGGAATGCCACACTTACAATTAGGTCGACACCTCTTTATATAAGAGATGTGACGTCTGCTGATGTCACTTGATAGTGACATCTAACAGAATTATTTCAACTGAAACACAACTACTGAAGATGTCAAAACAGCTGACATCTCCTTACAAAACTACTAAGTGTTATCAGTTATTATAACTACTGAAAAACATAAAACTACTGAAACTACAACGACTGAAGAACAAGCTCTTCAGTTGTTTTACAAAACTACTGAAAGTAAAAAACATAAAACTACTGATATCACAACTACTGAAGAAGTACTCTTCAGCTGTTATGACAAACTACTGAAACTTCAGTACTTGGTCTTCAGACTTGAACTTCAGATGTTTCATCAGCTGATGACTTCTGTAGATATCATCAACTGATGTCTTCAGTCTTTGTCTTCAGACATTGTACACCAGTTGTTGATCTTCAGCACTTGTAGACTCTTCAGCTGTTATACTTCAGTACTTTGAACTTCAGCTTCAGCACTTGTGTTCTTCAGCTGTTCAGCTTCAGCACTTGTTTCTTCAGCTGTTCAGCTTCAGTACTTGTTTCTTCAGCTGTTCAGCTTCAGCACTTGTGTTCTTCAGCTGTTCAGCTTCAGTACTTGTGTTCTTCAGCTGTTCAGCTTCAGCACTTGTGTTCTTTAGCTGTTCAGCTTCAGCACTTGTGTTCTTCAGCTGTTGAACTTCAGCACTTTAGTCTTCAGCTGTTGAAGTCTTCAGCACTTGATCTTCAGCTGTTGGAGTTTTCAGTACTTGTCAAACTGCTGATGAGGCTTTCAGCAGTTGTTGTGATATCATGTGGGACTTAGAGGTTTTCTGATCTTGGCTCATTGGTTCTTTTGGTCCAACAAGACATTTTACATTAAGTTCATAAACTAGGGACACATGTATCTACAAACTCCCCCTTGGACCTAGTTTCATCTACTATCTTACATCCTTCATAAGCTCCTCATACTTCTTGTACTTCTCCTCTCTTGTGACTCCTGCATGTATTTCAAAAATAAAGTAGAGTCGTATTACATTCTTGAATTGTAGAGCTTGTATAATATTGTGCGAGTCATAGAACAGTGGCCACTTGTATAAGGTGTAAACATCATTGGATGAAAAGTTAGTAAGCCACATGGGGTCAAACACCTTGATAGTTTCCATACAACCATTCTTGTTCAACACTATGAGTGCTTCTCCTGTTCTCCAATCGTAGTACCACCATTTAAAGTGTGGAGTGAAGTCCAGTGGCATTTCCAGTAGAGGGATTCTAGACATCGTGCACGGAGAACTCCACTTCAGCACTATTTTCGGTTTCCCAGTTATGGCATCAACTTCCGATCTCCTGATATACTTCCTTGGTTGTTGAGGTTTGAAGTTGACTCACTGGGCATGGTACTCTCTCTTTAACGCTGCTTCAAACCAGCCTGACATCTTACGAGGGTCAGCATATAGCAATTTCAATTTGGCTAACTGCTTAAGCTCAAAACCTGGAAGAGTCTTCAGATCATGTGGGAATCTAAAGTACTCAATCCCTTTCTCTCTTTTAACTGCATAAATGTTCAGATCTTCAAAATAGGCCCACGCGATAATTTTGCCTAACACCTTGTGATACTTCTTCACTTTATAGATTTTGGTGTAGACATTTGACTTGGGAGCACTGTGCTGGGCTCTAACATCCGCAAAACATGCTGCCCATTCAGCCTTTCTGATATTGAAGTCAACTTCTGAGGCTTGGGCCTTGTCTTCCTTCTTTTCAGACTCTTGCTCCATTTTATCCAGAGTTTCAAAAGTTTCACTAACAAGGGAGTCACCCAGATTGGGGACTACATTTCCCTCCTTGTTAGCGTACTCTAGATAATGTTGAGCAGTGACGTCTTCAATCTCGATTTCATCGACATCCTTAAGCTCATCATCACTGTTAATGTCCACTGTCGGAGCATCCTTCATTATCTTGTCGAGATTCAGTGTGAACATCTCAGCAAGCTGCTCATCAGTAAGGTCGTGGATTATTTCTCCTTCTTTAGGAGTGTAACTCATAGACCTCCTAACTATCCTTTGCAGATCAAGTATCATTGTGAGTTGAGACTTGATCTGTTGAAGGGGAGCAACGTCATATTCATCTTGTTGAGATGTGTGATTTGCTTGATTTAAACATATAAACACATCAATCATTAGTCAATAATCAAGACAGAGACATATCACATATAGATACACATTAATTACATAAGTTTAATACATGATTCACTTACAAAAGTTTTTCAAGTACATATGACATCTAATCATAATTTTTTTTTGGATCTATTGATTCTTTAGCTTGAGTCAGATGTGTAGAACACTAATCTTTAATCAATTTCTCAACAGATATTAAATCGGGCTAAAATTTTCACACTGCCGATCTGTCAGAAACTTAGTTTCAACTTCACGATCATCACCTTCTTCTAGGATCTTTAGTACTTCTTCAGCAAGCTTTTGGCTCTGTTGTGGATCAATCTGATGTTCATAAGCCTGAGAGATATTCCACTGTAACCAATAAGCATAGACAACTTGAACATTAAATGACATAACCTTGTTAGTTTCTTGAGAGTCTTCGTCATCCATACCACCACCCATTTGCATAGCATTATTCCCATCCCTGTCCAAAACATCATCTTCTTCCTCTCCATCAACCAAGAGAGGATCATGTGAGAACACATGGACAGATGGTTTAACATTAGTGCTAAGTATGCATTGTGGATTTAATGAGACATCTCATCAATTCCTCTTCCCCTTGACACTATACACTTATGGATGTCCTGAGCTAAGCACGTGAACTGGGGCAGAAGTTTCTCTTGTTGAGCAAACCTGTGTTGATGTCTCCAGTGAACTTCATCCTCAGAAAATCATCAACATATTCACATATGTTGTGCTTGATGTTCATTATCCATTTTTCAACCATAGAGCTGCAACACAATACTCATGTACGTTAGAATTTGTGCAACAGGATGACATTTGAAATTTAATGAACTTGATTCATTTAGTACAGTCGTGTGAATGGACAATGCGACTGAGGCTTAGTCGTGCGATTGGGCTTAGTCGTACCATTGAGCTTGCGACGGAACTTAGTCGTATAATGTACCATCTGATTGGAACAGTCATGCGACGGAACGCATAAGCATGGTTCATACATGCGATTGAGTGATTCGGCTAACTTAATCGTGCGACTGGAGTTAATCAGTGTGTCCATTCGCATACCTCACTGTTAAACACAAAAGATTTTACTCTTTATCAATACATGACATTTCACTTTGTGTTTACAATCATTTTGACCGCAGAGACTCGAATTAACACTTAGATTCATTTAAGCCAACATGTGTGACCACTTAAGTGTTCTATTCTTAAGAGGGTGTCTTGGTTATGAGTTTTTGTGAGTTCAACACTTAAGCCTGCACTTAAGACCTTCATTTTGACTGAGCTCAGTTGAAGTGTACCTGAAGATGGGTAGAGTAATTGTTAGAATCACAAACTCAATGCTTCAACAATGAAACATAATTTTGGCAGAGTACCAATGCTCTTGTCTGACTTTAGGACGATATTGGGAGTGATGAGTGACTACGTCCGACTCCCCCTCTATTTATACTAGGGTTTCTTTCAGTCATGCGACTGAGCCCACTCGCATAGTTGATTGGGGCGACTGAAGATTAGTCGTGCGGATAGCACAGTCGGTCACCTTTAGTGGTGCGACTAGAAGTCAGTCGTGCGACTGTGTCATTCGGTCACCTTTATCCATGCGATTGGCTTATTTTGGTCATCCTATCGTGTGATTTAATCCATGCTAATGGTCCAATCGAACGTATGTCCTATACGTGTGGGTAAATCGTGCGATTGAGCTCATTCATATCCTCCAATCGTACGACTGGTCCATACACATGGTCCAGTCGTGCGAATGGATCATACTCATGATTTTGACTTTATGACCATTCCACACTTAATCCCTTTTAACCTTTGATTAGACGTTTTAAGCACTCGATCATCTCAAACATGATCATTTTAATTTAGAAAACTTTTGATCACCTCAGACGTGATCCTTTTAAAACAATTTGCCACCTCAGACGTGACCCATTTACATTTGAGAACATGTGTGGTCACCTCAAACGTGACCCTTTTAGTTGATTACATCCCCGATTGAGTTCCATGGCATAGTCTGATGTTTAACAAACTAAATTGACGAAATTTAAACAAAATAAGAGAACTAAAACTGAATTGCTCAACTAAAACTTGTTTTGTGGTTTTGAGTGAGGTGTAAATCCTAAGATGAAAATCTAATAGATTCATTTTCTAACAAAGCAGCTTATATTCATTTTGACCATAAATGGACCGATTCAATTTGGAATCATACAGGTAAATCAAATCATTCGGGACATGTTATCAAAAACCTTATGATGCTCTGTTCTTGTTTTTCATCTAGAGTCGTTAGCAAGTTTAAGAAATCATACTAGTACTATTAGATCCCCATATTGATTTGGACTTTCAAGAATTGTAGCCCCCGATGATTGTCAGTATACTTGTCCTCTTAAATCCATACACAGACCTTTGACATAGATTGGTGACAGTTTAAGGTTTGATTATTTTCAACAAGCATTTGTGGATCCCACACTTATCTGCTAATCAACATTCCTCAGGAGATTTTTGAGCGGTCTTAGGGTAGTATTCAAGAAGAAACTATTCTTAGAGCTTTCAAAGAGAAGCCAAGCCTCAGGTCAGTGCCATCGCACAGCAGAGAGGTGGTAAACAACAATGAATTCTACAATATCTAGGTTATGCTTATCCTCAGGTCAGTACCACCGCACAGCAGAGAGGAACATAACCTATCTTCTTGTTTGAGCAATTTTATTCTTTTTGTACAGATCTTACCAATAACATATGTTGTTAGTTTGATTGCTTTTGCAATTTTTTTCATCACTTTCTTTTGCTCATATTTTGGCCATACGCACACATTTGTGGCGTTTATTCTGCTCGTCACCCCTTATTGGAATTTTGTTGATTGTGTTAACCAGGGATAAGATGATAACCCACAGCTTGTCGAACAACTTAGTTTAATCTTGACATCACCAACAAGGTCTAATCATCTATTATGTTGAATCTACTGACATATCATGAGTGGTCTAGCAACCTCTAGGTCTACTTTCTTTGTGTTATCTTGGTAGCTGCTAGTTTTACTATCATTTTTCCTTTTATATTGCTCAGACTACACAGACTTATACTTTAAACTTTGCATCTTATTCAATTTAATCTTTTAAAGTCCCAAGTGGTTTGTTCTTGTGTACTATCGTTTTCCAAAGTTGAATCGGTATCACAAATACGATCTAAAGCTTACCTCTCCTCCTCCTCGTCCTTTTTTCCGTATAATGTTACTTTCTGAACCTATTCTCCCCCTAAAATTCTAAAACCATAAACGATTTACATTTTTAGGATTTTACTAGGCAAAGAAATAACATTAGTTTACTTAACTACTTAAAATAAATTAGATAAATAAAGAAAATAAAAATTAAAAGAAAAATGGATTATACGCATCGGACTACACATGGTCATCTTCCGGAATTACATCACTTTTCTTTTTAACGCCGTTGACCTCTAACAAATATAGAAACTGTGGTTTATCAAAAGCCTTTGTATAGAGGTTAGCGCGTTGAAAGTCAGTATTTATTTTAACCACATCGATTAGGTTCTTTTCAAAATAGTCATGTATAAAGTGATATTTTATTCCGATGTGTTTGGTCTTAGGATGTTGGATCGGATTTTTAGTTACTGCAACTGCAGCAGAGTTATCAACAAAAACAGGGGTAGAAGAGAAATTCAAACCATAGTCCCGCATTTGCTGTTGAATCCATATGATTTGTGAACAGCAACTTGCAGCAACAACGTATTTGGCCTCGCAGGTTGACAAAGCAACCGAGGTCTTCTTCTTACACTGCCTAGTCACTAATCTTCTCCCAAAGAATTGACATCCCGCTGATGTAGACTTGTAATTCATCTTGCAGCCTCCGTAATCCGAGTCACTATACACCGTAAGCTCGAAGTCATCGTCATGAGGATACCACAACCCCAGTTTTGGTGTACCCTTCAAATAACGAAATATCCTTTTGACCCCTATTAGATGGTTAACCTTTGGCTTCGCCTGATATCTTGAACATAGACATGTTGCATACATGATATCAGGTCTTGAGGCAGTGAGGTACATGAGAGATCTAATCATTCCTCGGTACATGGTGGCATCAACCAGATCACCATTTTCGTCGGGTGCTACATCGTGGTTTGTAGCAAGTGGAGTCCCGGCTGCAGAAGCATTCTCCATGTCAATCGACTGAGAATATCTCCTACATACTTGGTCTGATGTAGAAATATTCCCTTTGGTGTCTGATCCACTTGTAACCCGAGAAATAATTTCATCTCTCCCATGGCACTCATTTCAAACTCAGCCTTCATTACTGCTTCAAACTCTTTACATAAGTCTTAATTCTTGGAACCGAAGATTATGTCATCGACATAAATTTGGACGGGCAGTAAATCTCCATCCTTTTCTTTGATGAATAGCATGTAGTCAATTACACCTCTGTGAAAGCCGTGTTTCACAAGGTGAGTCGAGAGTTTCTCATGCCAGGCTCTAGGAGCTTGATGAAGCCCATATAAAGCCTTGTCGAGTTTGTAAACTCTATCTCGATGATATGGATCATCAAATCCCATGGGTTGACTGACGTACACTGTCTCTCGGATTTCACCATGAAGGAATGCACTCTTCACATCCAGTTGATAAACTTTAATCTTCATATACGATGCATAGGCAAGGAAGATGTGCATGGCTTCCATTCTTGCCATAGGTGCAAACACTTCATTGTAATCTACTCCCTAAACTTGTCGAAATCCTTGAACTACAAGTCAAGCCTTGCTCATGATGATGACACCTTGGTCATCTTTCTTACATTTCAAGACCCATTTGCTGCTAATGACCTTAGCACCTTTAGGTCTGTCTACCGGTGTCCATACACCTAACTTCTTGAACTGAAGAAGTTCTTCTTGCATGGCACTGACCCATGCCTCATCATTTAGGGCTTCACTCACGTATTTTTGCTCGAACTGAGACACAAAGCAACGATAAGCTCCATCGTGAAGGTACCCTTTCTCCATTACTGAGGCACAGTTAGCTGAATACAACCGATTTCTTGTCTAAACTCCTGATCTCACATCCCCAATGACATTTTCTAGAGGATGATAGACATTTAGGCGTGATCCAGGAGTGGTGGGAACAACTACCTCATGATTAAGATTATGAACATTTGGTTTAGTATCTGAGGCAGTAGGGGTGTGAGGTTCTGAAGACTTAGAGGCATCAATGGCAGATGCTTGTGGACTTGTAGTAGGAGGAACCTATTACTCCTGAGTGTCCTGATCATTCTCCACGGGTTCATCATCAGAGGAAGAGTCACTTCCCTTGAGTGCTCCCCCTGAGTTGGTAAATGAATCACCTTGTGAGCCAGATGATGTAGATTCCTGAGAACGTGTGTTTAGAACATCATACATCATCTTTGTTGCTAACTCATCATCAGATGTGGAGAGAGGGATGTTGAAGGACTTGAAGAATCCATCATTGTCGAAAAAGAAGGCGGGTCCTTTTCTAGCAGGTGGGGTGGTGTATCTCTGAACGTCCATGCTACACCACACTTCTACTTGACCCGTCAAGTTGTTGTAAACTCTCTTGTTTGGTATGTTGTATCCTAGAAAG
Source organism: Flaveria trinervia (assembly GCA_025506515.1). Lineage (NCBI taxonomy): Eukaryota > Viridiplantae > Streptophyta > Magnoliopsida > Asterales > Asteraceae > Flaveria > Flaveria trinervia. The sequence goes on from CM046441.1 coordinate 36,301,633, forward strand.
ATACCTTCTTCAGCCTTCTTGCTGAATTTTCCCTCCTCAGTCTTCTTCAGTAGGGTGCACGGTGCACCAAATGGCTCGAGATACTCTAAATTAGGTATACGTCATTGTAGTAACTCGTAACACGTCTTGCCATGGCGTTTAACTACCAGAACTTGATTTAATGTGTAACACGCATTTGCAACTGCCTCATTCTAGAATTGGATAGGCAGCTTCGAGTCTGCTAGCATAGTCCGTGTAGTCTCTATCAAGCACCAATTCTTTCTTTTAACAACACTATTCATCTGAGGAGTGTAGCCAGAAGTGAACTGGTGCACAATTCCCTTTTCCTTGTAGTATGCCTCCGTCCATTGGTTCTTGAACTCGGTTCCATTGTCTGTGTGTACTTGTCGTACCTTCAGCTTGTATAAGGACTCCATTGTAGTTACTATTTCCTTAAATGACTCAAATGTTTTTGATTTAGATTTTAGAAACATTACCCAAGAAAATCTTGAGTAGTCATCAGTAACCACATAGCAATACAAGTCGCCTGCAATGCTTCTTGTACTGACTGGACCAAACAGATCCATGTGAATAAGTTCAAGAGGAAGTTCGATGGAATGAACTTTCTTTTCCTTATGAGACTTCTTCGTCTGTTTTCCCTTCTTGCATGCAACATAGAAATCAGGAAGTTGGAGGTTTTTGACATTAACTCCTCTCACGAGATCATTCTGGATCAAGTGATTCATCTTCCGTGGATTAATGTGTCCCATTCTCCTATGACAGGAGATGGAATCCTTCTCAGTAGCTTTTGACAAGAAGCACTAAACTTCATGATCCGTTGTGGAGGCCTTTGAAAGATCCAAGACATAAAGGTCCTTATATCTTGAGTCAGACATTAAGACTTGGTCCTCCGGGATCACATAGTCCTTTTTCAAGACATAACACTTCTTGTTGTCAAATATTACCCTAAAACCTTTATCACAAATTTGGGATACAGAAAGCAGGTTATTCTGAAGTTGTTGAACATAATTTACCTTCTCAAACTTCACTTTCTGATTTACCACTTCCCCTTGAGCTATGATATACCCTCCTTTGTTTCCAGCAAAGAAACGTGGCCTCCTTTTATTTGTTTGATGTTTGATAAGAGAGCCCTATTCCCTGTCATGTGCCTGGATGCTCCGCTATCTATAATCCACATGTTGGTTTCAGCACTATAGCGAACACCCTGTATATTCAATTGAAAACATTAGTTCAGGTTAGGGACCCAAGCCTTTACTGGCTTGGGTGTCCCAAAGGCATCACACATCATAAATGTAACGCATTAACCTTTAGCGGATGTGGGAAGCTCAGTTGTCTTCTTGTTCTCATTATCAGAAATTAAGGTCGATTTTTCTTTCTATAAGCCCTCCTTGTGTAAGGCCTGTTTGTGATAAACAGACGATTGGATGATGGGTTGAACTTGAGGTTCACTAGCCCTTCGAGGTGGAGTCACTGAGTTCCTTCTAGAAGAACTAGATTTGGGTCCTGAAGTTCAACTTTCCTCCTCGGTGTCTGATAGTAAGGACAATTAGACGCAATATGTCCATACTCTCCACAGTTGTAGCATGATCTGATTTCTACTTTTCGATTTAACTGTTTGTGTGGAGAAGTGTGTGACACATGCGTGACATTAACCTTTTTGTGTTGACACTCTTCTTGTTCAGATGCTTTATCATGTTTAACAAAGTTAATTGTTTTAACATTTTTAACATCTTTTCCATTTTGTTTATCTAGACTTAGACATGAAGAACGTGGGTGGTTAACATGTTTGGTCTTTTTGGGTTCAGAATTAGACTTGATTGACCCAGACTTTATATTAACCTTTTCAAACTCTTTTTCCAGATTAGCACAAGGCATTTTACCTTTTGCCTTTGAAGTGACCTCCTTTTGTTTAGTACCAGATTCATTTGATTTACATGTGGAATCTAGATCACTTACTAGATGAGTGGACACCACATGATCCTTGATCTGGTTATTATTTATTGGTTTACTTTTTGCATTCATCAAGGTCTCAGGTGGTGGTGGAACCACTTTATATCCCAGACCCTCCCCATTATTACGTTTGCTCACTAAGTGTTGGACAATGTGAGAGGAACTTGTCCAACTGTGTAGTTTTCTCTTTAATGAATTAACTTCTACTTCTAAAACTGTTTGTTCTTAGTGTCTTCTAGGGAGTTAAGATAGAACTTAATGTCATTTGATTGGTTAAAATCTAAAACTTCGGTTTCCCTAAGTTGTTTGTTCAACAATTCTATCTTTTCTTTATAACTGTGCTAATTTTGTTTAAGAATTTTGTTAGCTTCAGTGCATAGTTGCAAGTCCTTTACTAAGTTGTCATTATGATCTAATAACATAGAAATTTTTAATCAATGCTTTCCCTAAATTTATTACAATCAGAACAAGCATGATTATTGAAAAGTTGGTCAGTAGTACTTACCTGAGAAGGTTCTAATGAATCAGCTATCAAAGCAGAGCCTGGTGTTTCTGATTCTGGTGATTCTGATGTTGTTGTAGATTTCCCTTCTGTAGGCATGTAGTTGACCACCGTTGCAGTCTCTTCGGTGCTTGACATCGCGAGTTCCACTACAATATCTCCTTCACTAGCTGAGTCGTCATCTAAATCTTCAACACTAGCGTTGTTGGATTCTCCCGGTGAAACAAACCGAAAGCTCCAGTCCTGTCCTTTATCATCATGAGCAGTCAAGGCTTTAGGATCATTGCTTGGCAAGTAGGACTGCTAGTTGGTTTATCCTGACAATTGAAGGATGTGAATGGATTCCCGTTTCTAGTTTTCTTGGGCTTCACACAATCACGTTTGAAGTGCCCTTTTTCTCCACAGTTGAAACAGGTCACTTTGGTCTTGTCGAAACCAAAGATAGTGTCCTTAGTTGCAACCAAGTTCTGTCTAGTTTTCTTGACAAACTTCTTAGCTCTCCAAACAGCACTTGCTAAGGCCCGCATTATATCCATCCTCTCCAGCTCTGTCTCATCCACTTGCTCGTAGTGCTCATCAGCCAGATGGCAGTTCCCTATTTTCCCAGCAATCAGTCCATCATAGGAGTGGACTACAGCTGCTAAGAGATCCATGTGCTCTCTTGCTACTTCTACTATCACATTTCCGAGATTCTCGGTCTTCAATTTTGTAGCATTTGCTTCAGGTGCAAAGTATTGGGTACCAGACGACCCTGACGTTTCTGACCCTGAAGTAGAGGTTTGAGAGGAACCAGCTAAAGTTGACACAAAATCCGTCTAAAGTGGTGCTCCGGACGCTTTGGCTTGTGGAGTCGTGCTGTACAGTGCTGGATTCTAATCATAGGAAGACTTTTGGGCTCTATATTTCATACTTAATTGTTCTTTTCTCAGCTTCAGAATGAACCATTATATCTAACTTAATTAGCATACCATTCTGTCTGAGATTGAAGAAAAAGGAAACCCATTTCTCCAGCAACCCATATGCAAAGTTCGACACTTTGTCTTCCATAGACGTCGTTACTCCATGAGTGTGCATCTCACTCATCAAATGGTAGAATCTGTCAATGACGTCATCCAGGCTTTCTTTACCCATTGACGAGAAGTTGTCAAACTCTTTCTTCAAAGCTTTAGTCTTTATCGCCTTTAATGATGCATTTCCATCATACCTTTTCTCCAATGCATCCCATAGCTTCTTTGCTTGCGTACACTAAAAAAATTGGTGAAAACTATCCTTGGGGATCGACTGAGTAAGCAGAGCATAGACTTTCTTCTCAGCATTGTATTTGATCTTTTGTCCATCAGTCATCCCACCTAGTGTAAGTTTGACACCATCAACACCTACTGGCATGTTGTACCCCGTCTCTATTGATTCCCACAGATTGGGATCTACTCCATTTAAGTAGATCTCGAAACGTTGCTTCCATTGTGGGTATTTATCTAACGTGATTAGCTTCGAGGGTTTGTTGTGATTCCCCACTTCATTCTACAGAAGCAATAGGTTTTGAATCCTTGAGTCTCTCCCTGCTGTGAACGCTGAGTATTGGTCCTCCATTGCTATCAACTTTAAACTTTTGAACAAACTGTCTCTCTTGTGCGAATGAAGGTGTGCGACTGGGCTATTCGTGCGATTGAACAATGCGGATGGTTCAATCATGCGACTGAACTAATGCGGATGGCTTAGTCGGGCGAATGAATAAATGTGGTTGGACAATGCGAATAGACTGCTCAATCATATGAATGGAGGTACGGATGAGTCCAATCATGTGTATGAGGGATGCGTATGGGTTTAGTCGGGCGATTGAGTCAATTGTGCGACTGAAGCTGCTGAAACTTGAAAATTCGTCGGTTTAAGGTATTTTGAACGCAAATACTTGAATTTTCACTAACCCTAATTACCGTATGCCCAAAAAACTAAACTTTACGATCAGGAGACGTCTAAGACATTGTTTTACACAAAAAGATTGCGTTTTTAGTGGAAAAACACAAATTTTGTACCAAAAACGATTGAATCACACGTAAATCAAGAACCAAAGCTCTCATACCACTTGTTAAAACCACTGGATCGGTAGACATCCAAGCGTGTTCTTGACGGAAGGATAAACAACAGCAAAAACCAACAGACAATCAATAACACGAACTATAATTTAATGGTTTCATTGATAAAACCTAACGATTACAAGCTCGTTACAACATAAGAATCAAGACTCTTGGCAAGGGGAGATTGAGCATGATCTCCCTTCTCATCCGGCAGCCCTAGGCTCCGGGCAGACTCCTCTCAAAACCCTAATCTCTTACACATTGAAACTGGTATATATAGGCCTCGACCCATATTAGATGTGACTGGGCCCATTCGTGCGATTGGACCATGCATATGGTTCAATCGTACGACTGAACCATGCGTATGGTTCAATCGTACGACTGAACCATGCGTATGGTTCAATCGTACGACTGGACAAAACTTATGGTTCAGTCTTACGAATGTCCCAATCGCATCTCTCAATCGCACCACTGGTCCATTAGCATGGCTCAGTCGTATGACTGAGTCTTATTCGCATATGCTCGTGCAAATGACCTTGTTTCATGTGTTTACAACATATCAGGTGTATTACATTTGGCCTAGACTATTCGTCAAGCGACAGACACACTATATATGACTATATATGCTCCAACAGAGCTAGGCCACTGTGATACCGCAAAACTCAGCAAATATAATATGTCTTTTTGGATACAAAGTCATAACTACAAGATGCATGAGCTGAAAGGGAGATCAGTGGGAGAGCTTAGAAGGATAATGGAGCATGTTGAAGTTAGAATTGGGGAGCGGGGGAAAATATAGAACTGAAGCTCCAAATCTTGTATATGAACATCAAGAAAAAACCTATGCTGAACCGGTGAAAGTTTAAAGCCATGATCAACACAAAGGAAAAGAAAAGTTCATAAGAGAACCAAGAGAGGTGATACCCAAAAAGTATGGCCACTGGGTACAATTGTGAGAGAGATTATAGAAGAAATATCTTTTCTAATCTAGTTGTTCGATCACATCACAACTCCCAGTTCTACTAACAAAATATGCTTATGGCCTGGAAATTTGATCTAGTGTGGGATTGTGCACTTATTAAGAGGGTATCTGGAAGAGTTAAATTCTTCCATTTACTTCAATCAATCTTGTTTCTGCCTGATGCTCATATTCATTATCTCAAAAGTTTAATCATCTCAAACTACCCGATAAGCCCAAGAGGAAGAGACTTCTCTATATCTGTAGGGAAATTAAAAACAAAATTCAAGGATTATGTGCTAAAGGAAGCAAGAAGGGAAGATGATGAGCATAAGAAACAAAATCAAGGGCAAAGAAAATCAAAATCCAACTCCTCTGCACTAGTTGATTATTAATTCCTAAGGTGGGTTGGATACTCTATCAAAAAATAAGCTGCCATTAAAGTTATTGAAGGAAATCAATACACATTTGTAAGGCTCCGTTCCCGGGACGCTCACAACATTTCAATCATCGCACATAAAACATATATTACATTAACTTTAATAAAACATTGCAGCGGAAACATTTAACAACCTTTTTCATTTTATTATAAATGCTTTTGCAGATTAATACAACATTCATTACAAAACATCATATGTTTACATTACAATACAAAAACATTTTACAAAAGAATGCCATCTGTTGGGACCTGGTATTTGAACGAAATACCGAATGATTAACGTGTAAACCAAACCAAATAGTGCGGAATCCTATTTGATTGGCGATCCAATCAGTGAGAACGCACGTAGAATCAATAAAGTATTGAATCAAACGTTAAGAATCGATTAGGAATCGATCTACAGCGTTCTATGAACTTGGAGTATCAACTTGGAGGCTTCTGGACGGCTAGGGTACATCTGGAGTCGAAATAGAATGAGTGCTCTCGTTTTTCCATGAATTGGATTGTATTTATAGGTTAGTATTGTTCATTCATGCGACTGAACCATTAGTATGGTTCAGTCATGCGATTGAACCATGCGGTTGATTCATCCGCACGACTGAGTGTTCAGTCGTGCGACTGAGCCAATCTTATGTTACAATCATACGACTGATCCAGTCTCCTGGTTCAGTCATGCGACTGCGTCATTTGTATGAATTATTCATGCGTATGGTCCATTCGCATGGGCCATTCGCATGAGAACTTCATTTTTTAAGTTTGAATGTATTAGTTAATATAACATTATGTGTAACAATTCAAACAACCACAAACCTAATTAACCATTCAACATCGACTCATTAATGAAATATTAACATTATAAATAACAAACAACCAATATCATTTCATTAATCATTCCAAACATTACATCAGAATGAGACAAACAAGATCTATTACATTCATATCATGATCTAGGGACATACATGTATGAACAAACTCCCCCTTGGACCTAGATCTCTCTAATGTCTTGTTTTCTTCATTACCTCCTCACACTTCTTGTACTTATCCTCTTTTGTGACTCCTGCATGAATCTCAAATGCAAAACAGAGTCTTATGACATTCTGGAACTGGAGGGCTTGTACTATATCCTGCGTATCATAGAACAGTGGCCACTTGTATAGAGTGTAGACATCATTAGCTGACAAGTTGTTAAGCCACATTGGGTCAAATACCCTGATAGTATCCATTTGGCCCTCTTTGTTTAGGACTATGACCGCTTCTCCTGTCCTCCAATCATAGTACCACCACTTAAAGTGTGGAGTGAAGTCCTGTGGCATTTCCCTGAGTGGGATTCTTGACATCATGCGCGGAGAACTCCACTTCAACACTATCTTTGGCTTCCCAGTGATGGCATCAAATTTAGACCTTCTGATGTACCTTGTTGGCTATTGGGGTCTGAAGTTAACCCACCCGATGTGGTACTCCTTCCTTAGGGCAGCCTCAAACCAGCCTGATATCTTTCTTGGGTCAGCATACAACAGCTTTAGTTTGGCCAGCTGGTTGAGCTCAAAACCTGGTAGAGTTTTTAGATCATGTGGAAATCTAATGTACTCTATGCCCTTCTCCCTTTTAGCTGCATAGACGTTATGTTCCTGAAAATATGCCCATGCTATAATCCTTCCTGACACCTTATGATGTTTCTTGACACTGTAGAGTTAGGTGTAGGCGTCCTGTTTAGCTGCAGCGTGTTGGGCTCTAACTTCTTCAAAACAGGCAGACCACTCAGCCTTTCGGATATCAACACCATCATTTGAGGCTTGTGTCGTTCCCTGTGTCTTCTCTGACTCCTACTCCATTTTTTCTAACACCTCAAACGTATCACTGACAAGGGATTCACCCAGATTGGGGACCACATTTCCCTCATTGTCAGCATACTGAGGGTAGTGCTCTGCAGTGACATCTTCTATCTCTATTTCATCAACGTCGTTGAGCTCTTCGTCACTTGTCGAGTCGCACGTTGGAGCATCCTTCACAATCTCATCGGATTTAACTTGAAGATCTCAGCTAATTGCTCGTCAGTAAGATTATGAATCATTTCTCCTTCCTCGGGAGTATACATAACCAATCTCCTGACAATACCCTGCAGATCAAGAATCAACGTCAGTTGAGTCTTGACCTATTGGAGGGGAGCAATATCGTATTCATCTATTTGGAAATCAGGATCTGCTTGATTTAAAACATTCAACACAGCAAACATTAGTTAATAATCAAGACAGAAATACATTAATCTGAATATAAACATCAAATACATAAGTTTCATACATGATTCAAGTACAAAAGCTATCAAATACATGATCATCTAATCATTACTTTTATCTTAAATCGCTGGATCAGCAGTAGGTGAGGCAGAAGAGGAAGCTCGTTGGTCTTGATTTCTTTTTGATCTTCTATCTTGACCCTGAGTTGAGGCAGATGTAGCTGCATCTCCTCCTTCATCATCATCATCATCCTCATTCCTCTCCTCTGTCCTCTCGTCCTCAATCCCCTCATCATCCTCAGTCTCATCATCATCCTCATCATCATCCTTATCATCTTTGTCTCCCTTTTAATCTTTAGTGGCTCGTCTTTAGATCCCTTAAGCTTTAGCATGATGGTCTTCATAGCCTCCTCCAACTCCTCAATCCTCTTAGTAGATGTGACACTGTGCTCTTGGAGTTGGCCGATCTCGTGGCTCTGAGCAGCCATTTGTTGGGCCTTCTCATCTATCAACCGAGCCTGCTCCGAGATCTGCTGAGACTGCGCTGCAGTAAGATCTGTCAGATGACGGATCTGCGCCGTCTTCTCCTCATCAGCAGCTAATAAATGCATCACCATCCGGTTCAACGCAAAAAGCTATTCCCCTACCCCAAATGGAGGTAGAGGAGATCCATATATATGTGCGGGATGGGATGAGGGTCCTGCTTGGTGGCTAGTGGTGGTGGTGGTGGCTGTGGTGAAGATGGGGTTGGGTCTGTGAGATAGTGGAGGCGATGTAGGAGTGAAAGATATGGTGGTGGTTGGCATATGTATAGTGGTGGGAGGTGTGGTGGTGGTAGTGGTAGTTGGTTGTGGTGGTGGATGGTGTGGCTGTAGAAGTGGTAGTGGTGGTGGTAGATGTAGTGGCTGTGGTGGTGACGAAGGTGAGTCTTCTCTTCTTCTTCTTCTGGCTGTGGGGTGAACCATCCTTTTCATCCTCATCCAGTCGAGGTGGATGCTCCCTCTAGAACAAGGCTAGCTGACTCAGGGGCACAGCTAGGATCTGGAGTAATCTCTCCTGAATCCCTGGGGCGTTCACCAACCGCCCGGAGTCCATACTCTGTGGGAACAACCTTGCTTCCCACAGTCCTTGTCAAGGGCTCCTCATCCGACTCTTCTTCCTCCTCACCAGGTATGAAGTCCTGGTGGAAACCCGCTGACTCAGCTATATCGCCTGTTGGGGCAGATACTGGAGGTATAACATCTGAAGATGTGCCCCTCGGTGGAATAGGCATATCATCCCCAGCATCCCCACTGTCATCATCATCTGAATCATACTCTGGGAGCAATAGCCTCTCATCGTCTGAATCTCTGTCATCATGACGCTACTTGCGTCTACCTGGCGCCACATATCTCTCATTGGCCAGATGGCCGATCAACCTCTTTACCTGGGCTTAACCTGCTTACCCCGGTAAACTCTCATACACCCAGTCGTATCATCCATGATCTCTAATGTCACCTCATCGTGGCGCTCCTTTGGTAGGGATGGCAACTTCTCATTGAAGATCTTGCAAGAATCTGGGGTACATACAAAAACCCTCCTTCCCCTTGGCCTCCAGATTCTCCACCAGATAGGAGAAGATCATGCTCGAGAAGCTAAAGGGTGGTTCAGCACCAGTGCCACATAGGCATTCTGAATCTGGTCTGACAGGTCATCAAACCCCCCTTTCGAGAAGCAATACACTTCAGGATCACATGCGCCAAGTACTTATACTGGGGACACAGGTTGCTCTTGTTGAGCACACCTGAGTTGATGTCCCCAGCGTACTTAATCCTAAGAAAGCAACCTCTGACTGTAAATGGATGTAGTCTGGTGGGGGATCAGTATCGTCCCCAAAATCAAGTACTCTCTGGATGTCAGCTGCTGTAATCTCAATATCATGACCATGAATGGAGCTCCGTATGCTGTAATGCTCACATGAACGATCTACGGAGGCATTTTCCTAGAAAGCCTGATGTAACGACCTGTAAGGAGTATACGGTGTGGATATGGCTTTATGTATCCGAGAACGTCGAAGGAACGCAATGATCTCAGTAAACTCGGCCCCATTCCGAGTCGTATGGTCCAAATGAGCACATATATTGTGCTTTGGATTGATGGACCATCTATCAGCCATTGACCTGAAACACAAGACACAGAACCATTAGAAAGTCATACATTCAAATTTCATTTCAAGGTGTATAGTTTAAATTCAATCTGATTCATTCGTGCGAATGAATCATGCGACTGAAGTCAGTCGGTTGTCCTTTCATGCGACTGAGCTCATTGGTGAATGAGACATGCGACTTAGTTCAATCTGTTGGCTGAGTCACGATTGGTTCAGTCGGCCGACTGAGTTCATTCGCATGGTGCATTCGGCCGATTGACCCAATCGCAAGATTCAATCGTGCGATTGGAGTTCATCCGGTCGACCAGTCGCTTGTCCCACTGTTCAGTCGCCTGTGGTTCGAATCTTGACCAAATCAAGTAATTTAACATGGTTTAATGGTCCATTAGACTCGCCATCTTGTCACTAATAACTATTAAACTTAATTTTAACATTTTGCTTAGTTTTTGTTGGTTATTAGGTCATTTACAGTCCGGTTCTTGTTTCACTCGAATATCACAAATTAGGGTTCAATGTCTTCTGATTTCGGTAAGATTTCACTGCAATATACCTGTATAACTGTCAACCGACGTCAGAAGATCAATAAGATGTAAAAACAAGGTCTAGAGGAATTTCGGCAGAGTAACGGTACTGGTGCGATTTAGGAGCGATTGAGGGTGATGAGTGGAATGCGATGGACTATGCCCTTTAAATACTGAAGCTGAGTTCAATCGGCCGATGGCCTCATTCGCTCAGTTCATTCGGGCGATGAGGCTCAGTCATGAATGGCCCAGTCAGTTGCATTCAGTTGGCCGACTTAGTCTCGTCGGTCGACTGACTCATTCGTGCCCTTTCATTCGCACCTTCAGTTAACCGATAAGTCTTAGTCGGTCGACTGACTCATTCACCCTTTCATTCGGTCGAATGGATCATTATGATAAGCCATTCGGGTGAAATGGCGCAATCTCATGTCAGTCGTGCGAATGGGATCCATTCGCATGGTTGGTCCATACTATGATCCAGTCGTGCAAATGGGTTACACTTATGAACATTTAGCACTTAAACCCTTTTTACCTATTGAAATTAACATTATGAGAATTTGATCATCTCAGACATGTCATTTTAACTTGAAAACTTTTTGATCACCTCAGACGTGATCCTTTTAAACAATTTAGTCACATCAGACGTGACCTTTAAACTTTGAAAACACATGTGGCCATCTCAGACATGACGCTTTTAGGTGAGTTAATTCCATACTGATTTTCATAAATAGTCCGACGAACAAACAAACTAAAATGACTAACTAACTAGAAACTTAAACTAAATACAAAAATAAAACTTTTTTTTGTCTTTTTGTGAGAGATAAATCCTAAGATAGACATCTACTGGATTTGGTTCCAGAATAGGCAGCTTCAATTTAGTTTGACCACACTTGGACCAATTCAATTTGGAATCATACAGGCAAGTCAAATCATTTGGGACTTGTTATCAAAACCTTTTGATGCTCAAATCTTGGTTTTCATCCAGAGTCGTAGCAAATTTAGGAAATCACACTGGTACTATTAGATTCCCACATTGATTTGAACTTTCAAGAATTGCAGCCACAATGATTGTCAGTATATTGTCCTCTTAAATCCATACACAGACTTTAGACATAAACTGGTGATAGTTTTAGGTTAATTATTTCAACTAACATTTTTGGATCCCACACTTATATGGTAATCAACATTCCTCAGGAGCTTTTGAGCGGTCTACGGGTATTTTACTAGAAGAGACTATCTTAGAGCTTTCAAAGAGAAGCCAATCCTCAGGTCAGTGCCATCGCACAGCAGAGAGGCAGCAAACAACAATGAATTCTAGAATATCTAGGTTATGCTTATCCTCAGGTCAGTGCCATCGCACAGCAGAGAGGCACAAACCTATCTTCTTGTTAGAGCAGCTAAATTTTCTTTTGCACAGAATGAACAACAATATGTCATTAGCTTGATAGCATTTGTCTTTCATTTTTTCATGCTTTGCTCTATTTATGGTCATCCGCACACATTTGTGGCGTTTACATGCTCATTACCCCTTATTGGAATATTGTTGATTGTGTTAACCAGTGATAAGATGGCAGCCCACGGTCAGTTGAACAACTTAGTTTGATCTTGAGATCACCAGTCAGGTCTAATCATCTATTGTGTTGAATCTACCGACATATCATTTGTGGTCTAGCAACCTCTAGGTCTACTTTCTTTGTGTTGTGTTCCTAGTAGTTACCAGTTTTTCTATCATCTTTCCTTTTATATTGCTTAGACTATATAGACTTATACTTTGAGTTTTGCATCTTTTCTAAATAAATTTTTAAAGTCCCTTTTGTTTGTTCCTGTGTACTATCATTTTCCAAAGGTTTGAATCGGTATCACAGATACGATCTACCTTATATCAGCTATCCACTCCTTCTCCCTCATTTTTTTTAATATTACTAGCTGACCTACTCTCCCCCTAAAATTCTAAAATCATACATTTTAATTATTTTAGGATTTTAACACACAGCTAGATAACATGAATTTAATTTAATAGAATAAAATAAATAAGAAAAATAAAAAATATAACTACAATGCATCAGACTACACATGATCATCATCAGGAATAACATCACTTTTCTTTTTAATGTCGTTGACCTCTAACAGATATAGAAAACATGGTTTATCAAAGGCTTTTGTATAGAGGTCAGTGCGTTGAACGTCAGTATTAATTTTTACCACATTGATTAAGTTCTTTTCAAACAGTCTCTTATGAAATGGTATTTAATACCGATTGTTTGGTCTTTGGATGTTGTACCGGATTTTTAGTTACTGCATTGCAGCAGAGTTATCAACAAAGATAGGAGTAGAAGAAAACTTTAAACTGTAATCCCGCATTTGCTGTTGAATCCAGATGATTTGTGAACAGCAACTTGCAGCAGCAACGTATTCGGCTTCACAGGTTGACAATGCAACGAGGTCTGCTTCTTACACTGCCAGGTAACTAATCTCCTCCCAAAGAATTGACACCCTGCTGATGTAGACTTGTAGTTCATCTTGCAGCCCCCGTAATCCGAGTCACTATACGCCGTGAGCTCAAAGTCATCATCATGAGATACCACAACCCAAGTGTGGGTGTACCCTTGAGATAATGAAATATCCTTTTGACTCCGATCAGATGGTTACCTTAGGTTTAGCCTGATATCTAGAACATAAACATGTAGCATACATGATATCAGGTCTTGAGGCAGTGAGATACATGAGGGATCCAATCATTCCTCGGTACATTGTGGCATCTACCAGATCTCCATTTTCGTCAGGTGCTATATCATGATTTGTAGCAAGTGGAGTCCAGCAGCAGAAGCATTCTCCATGTCAAACTGACTGAGAATGTCTCCCACATACTTGGTCTCATGTAGAAAGATCCCATTTGGTGTCTGATCCACCTGTAACCCAAAAAGAATTTCATCTCCCCCATAGCACTCATCTCAAACTCTTTCTTCATAACTGCTTCAAACTCTTTGCATAATTCTTTGTTCTTTGAACCAAGATTATGTCATCGACATAGATTTGTACTAGCAGTAGGTCTCCATCTTTTTCTTTGATGAACAGTGTGCAGTCAATGACTCCCCTACGAAAGCCGTGTTTCACAAGATGATTGAGAGTTTCTCATACCAGGCCCTTGGAGCTTGATGAAGCCCGTATAAGGCCTTGTCAAGATTGTAAACTCTGTCCCAATGATAAGGATCTTCAAATCCCTCAGGTTGACTGACATACACTGTCTCTCGAATTTCCCCATGAAGGAATGCACTCTTCACATCTAATTGATAGACTTTAATCTTCATATACGATGCATAGGCAAGGAAGATACGGATGGCTTCCATCCTTGCCACGGGTGCAAACACTTCATTGTAGTCAATCCCCTCGACTTGGTGAAATCCTTGAACAACCAGTCGAGCCTTGTTCCTCATAATGACCCCTCGGTCATCCTTCTTGCATTTCAAGACCCATTTGGTGCCAATGACCTTAGCACCTTTAGGTCTATCTACTAGAGTCCATACTCCTAACTTCTTGAACTGAAGAAGTTCTTCTTGCATGGCACTCACCCATGCCTCTTCGTTTAGTGCATCACTCACGTATTTTGGCTCAAACTGCGAGACAAAACACCGATAAGCACCGTCATGAATGTATCCCTTTTCCATAACAGAGGCATAATCAGCTGAGTACAGTTGATTTCGGGTTTGTACTCCTGATCTGACATCCCTAATGACATTGTCTAAGGGATGATAGACATTTAGACGTGATCCTGGAGTAGTAGGAACAGCAACCTCAGAGCCAAGATTATGAACATTTGGTTCTGCATCTGAGGTAGAAGGAGTTTGAGGTTCCAAAGTCGAAGGTGCATACCGTTAGATGCTTGTGCACTTCCAGGAACTGGAACCTGTTCCTCCTGACTATTTTGGTCATCTTCTTCAGCTTCATCTTCAGAGGAGGAGTCACTGTCGTCGACTACTCCCCCTGATTGAGTAGATGGTTCTCCCTGTGAACTCGATGATGTTGAATCAAGAGATGGTGTATTGAAGATATCATACATCATTCGAGTAGCTAACTCATCATCAGAAGGAGAGATAGGGATGTTGAAGGACTTAAAGAATACATCATAGTCGAAAAAGTAGGTGGGTCCTTTGCAAGTAGGTGGTGTGGTATATATCTGAACATAAACATTACACCACACTTCTACTAGACCCATTGAGTTGTTGTAAACTCTCTTGTTCGGTATGTTGTATCCTAGGAAGATTCCTTCATCAGCCTGCTCGTTGAATTTACCTTCTTGAGTCTTCTTCAGAAGTGTACACGGCGCGCCAAATGGTTCAAGATACTCCAGATTCGGTTTACGTCGTTGTAGTAGCTCGTAACATGTCTTTCCATGTCGCTTGACTATCAGAACTCGATTCAGTGTATAACATGCACTAGCCACTGCCTCATTCCAGAATTGGATAGGCAGTTTCGAGTCTGCCAGCATTGTCCGTGCTATCTCTATCAATCTTCTGTTCTTTCTCTCAGCAACACCATTCATCTGAGGCGTGTAGGCAGAAGTGAGTTGATACGCAATTCCCTTTTCCTTGCAGTAAGCCTCATCCACTGATTCTTGAATTCAGTCCCGTTGTCTGAGCGTACTTGTCTCACCTTCAGCTTCTAGAAAGATTCCAGTGTGGTTACTAACTCCTTGAATGACTCAAATGTTTCCGATTTGGACTTCAAAAACATTACCCAAGAGAATCTTGTGTAGTCATAAGTAACCACAAAATAGTACAAGTTGCTTGCAATGCTCTTTGTACTGACTGCACCAAACAGATCCATGTGAAGAAGTTCAAGAGGAAGTTCTATTGAATGAACTTTCTTTTCCTTATGAGACTTCTTCGTCTGTTTGCCTTTCCTGCAAGCTACGCAAAAAATCAGGAAGTTGGAAATTCTTGACATTAATTCCTTTCACAAGATCCTTCTGGATCAAGTGATTCATCTTCTGTGATTGATGTGTCCCATTCTCCTATGCCAGGAGATGGAGTCCTTCTCAGTGGCTTTTGATAGAAAGCACTGAACTTCATGATCTGTTGTAGAAGCTGTTGAGAGATCCAAAACATAAAGGTCTTTATATCTTGAAGCTGTCATCAAAACTTGGTCCTCCGGAATCACGTAGTCTTTCTTTAGGACGTAACACTTCTTGTTGTCGAATATGACTTTAAAACCTTTATCACAGATTTGGAAAACAGAAAGTAAGTTGTTTTGAAGTTGTTGAACGTAGTTCACCTTATCAAACTTAACTTTCTGATTTCCAACTTCTCCCTTAGCTGTGATATAGCCTCCCTTGTTTCCAGCAAACGAAACATGCCCTCCTTTTACTTGCTTGACGTTTGATAAAAGAGCCCTATTTCCTGTCATGTGCCTGGATGCTCCGCTGTCTACAATCCACGTGTTGGTTTCAGCACTGTAGCGAACACCCTGCACATACAACGTAAAACATTAGTTTAGGTTAGGAACCCAAGCCTTTACTGGCTTGGGTTTCCCAGAGGCATCACACATCATGAGTTCAACCCATTGACCCTTAGAGGGTGACAGTAGCTCAGGTTCCTTCTTGTCATCATTATCAGACACAGAGGATGACTTCTCTTTCCATAAGCCAGATTTGTGCAATGCCTATTTGTGATAAATAGTCGACTGGCTAATGGGTTGAACGTTAGGTTCACTAGTTCTTCTAGGTGGAGTTAAAGAACTCCTCTTAGAATACCTAGGTTTTGAATCCTGAAGTTCAATCTTCTTCCTAGGTATCTGATAGTAAGGACAAAAGGAAGCAATGTGTCCACACTCTCCATAGTTGTAGCATGACCTGCTATCAACTTTATGATTAAACTTTCTTTGTGGAGATGTGTGTGACACCCTAGTAACATCACTTAGTTTGGGTTTTGACTCTGTTTCTTTTGATGTTTTCTTCTGTTTAACAAAATCAATTGTTTTAACATTTTTAACATCTTTTTCCTTTTGGTTAACTGGTTTTTGACATGAAGCTTGTGAAAGATTAACATTAGCAGTCCTTTTAGATTCAGATTTAACTTTGTTTGACTCGGACTTTATATTAACCTTTTCAAATTCTTTTTCCAGATTAACACAAGGCATTTTACCCTTTGCCTTTGAAGTGGCCTCCTTTTGTTTTGTTCCAGATTCAATTGATGAACATGAGGAATCTGGATCACTAACAAGAGGAGTAGACACCACATGATCCTTGATGGGGTTGTTATTTATTGGTCTACTCTTAGTGTTCATCAAGGTCTTAGGTGGTGGTGGAACCACTTTATAGCCCAAGCCCTCCCCATTGTTGCGCTCTCTCACTAAGTGTTGGACAATATGAGATGAACTTGTCCAACTATGCAGTTTTTGCTTTAAAGAGTTAACTTCTACTTCTAAGACTGCTTTTTGTTTCTTAGTGTCTTCTAGGGTGTTAAGATAGTACCTAATGTCATTAGCTTGGTTAAATTCAGTTTCCCTAAGCTGTTTATTCAACAGGTCTACCTTTTCTTTGTAACTATGCACATTTTGTTTTAAAACTCTATTTGCCTCAGTACAGTTTCAAATCCTTTACTAGGCTATCATTATGATCTAGCAACCTAGCAAATTTCTGATCTATGCTTTCTCTAAATTTATCACAGTCAGAACAAGCATGATTTTTGAAAAGTTGGTCAGTAGAACTTGCCTGAGGAGGTTCTGATAGGTAGTCATCAGTGCAGCATCAGATGTCTCTGGTTCTGGTGATTCTTTCTTTGTTGTAGACGTTCCTTCTTCAGGCTTGTAGCTGACCTTTGTTGCAGTTTCTGCACTATGTGACATCGCTATCTCAAATGCTATATCTCTTTCACTTGCGGAATCATCATCTAAGTCATCCACGTTCGCAATATTGGATTCTCCTGGAGATACAAACCTAAAGCTCCATTCCTGTCCTTCATCATCATGGGCGGTCAAAGCTTTTGGATCCTTGCATGATGATGTAGAACTGCAGCTTGTTTGTCTTGACGAGTGAAGGACGAGAATGGATTCCCGTTTCCAGTCTTCTTTGGCTTCACACATTCTCTTTTGAAGTGCCCCTTTTCTCCACAGTTGAAGCAGGTCACCTTGCTCTTGTCGAAACCAAAAGTAGTGTCCTTAGTAGCAACCAGTTTTGTCCGGTCTTCTTCACGAACTTCTTTGCCCTCCGGATAGCACTTGCTAAGGCCCACATAATATCCATCCTTTCCAGTTCATTCTCATCACCTGCTCGTAGTCCGCATCTGCCAGATGGCAGTTTCCATTTTTCCAGCAATGAGTCCATCATAGAATGGACCACTTTTGCCAAGAGATCCATGTGCTCTCGAGCTACTTCTACTGTCACGTTTCCAAGATTCTCAGTCTTCAGTCTGTAGCATTTGCTTCGGATCCGATATATTGGTACTAGAAACCCTGACGTTTGTGATCCTGAAGGAGAGACTTGTGAAGGACCAGATGAGCTTGACACAAATGCAGTCTAAGAGGTGCTCCAGACGTCTTAACTTGAGAAGTGGCATTGTACAAAGCTGGATTCTGAGTGTACGAAGACTTCTGAGCTCGATACTTGACAGGATCAGTGATCTCAGTTTGATGGATTAGAGTGTAACGCAGCGGATAAGAACAAGAATTAGACAAATTATAGCAAGAATTTGATATTCCTATGCATTAAGAACAAATACGGTTGTAACGAGAGAATATATTTTGTGAAAAGAATGTTTCAATAATATCAAATGTTTCTGCTCAATCATTCACCGATTACAAATAGGTTGACACTCCTTATATAGAGTGCAATCACTACTGATATCACGGGATAGTGACATCTGGCAGATTTATTACAAAAATAACTAAACCTTAAAAACTACTGAAATGTTCACAACTACTGAGAACATATCAGAGTGCTAAGTATAAAACATAAAACTACTGATACGAACTACTGAAACTACAACGACTGAAGAACAAGCTCTTCAGTCGTTTTACAAAACTACTGAAAGAAAAACATAAAACTACTGAAAGAAAACCGTCACAACTACTGAAGAAGACCTCTTCAGCTATTGTGACAACATCTGATACTTGGTCTTCAGTACTTTTCTTCAGCACTTGTCTTCAGACTGTCTTCAGTATTTGTCTTCAGACTTTGTCTTGAGCACTTGTCTTCAGACTTTGTCTTCAGCACTTGTCTTCAGACTTTGTCTTCAGCACTTGTGTCTTCAGACTTTGTCTTCAGCACTTGTGTCTTCAGACTTTGTCTTCACACTTGTCTTCAATTTGTCTTCAGCACTTGTGTCTTCAGACTTTGTCTTCAGCTGTTGTGGACTTCAGCAGTTGTTGTGACGTCTGTGGGACTTAAGGTTTTTCTGATCCAGCTCATTGGTTCTTTTGGTCCAACAAACTCCCCCTGAACCAATGCAGCCAAAACCTTAACTTTATTGAGGTCCCACTTATTGTTGGCGATAAGATTGGTCTTTTTCCTTCTTGATCAGCTAAGAAGATGACCCAATTAAGCACTGGCCTGGGAATAGATTTCTGAAATTTGGTTGGCATAGTATGGATAAGAGCCCTGACTTTGGGGAACTGGACACAGGGCTGTGGTCCTATCCATGAAATCTACTTCCCATGTATAAGCCTGTAGGATTCTCTGGTGTATGCTCTGAGAAACATAATTTGTTCTTCCATGGTAAGATTTTCAGCTCCACCATCAAACAGTCCTTCACGCCCATACAGCTCTGAAATGTACTTAGCCTGTTTGCCATTTTTGAGCTCAACTGTTGAATATGTCTGTATGCAAACTCATCTGGGTGAGTCCTTCAAGTAACAGACTGAGCTCATTTTGTTTGAAGTTCTCAAGCCTCTTGTAGACTAACCCCTTTTTAATTACTCTGTTCTCTAACATCTTTTCCGGTGGCTGTTTAGTTTCATAGGCCTTCTTGAAATCTTCTACAATTTCCCAGGGTGATACTACAAGGACCACTGTGATCTCTTCATCTACGATCCTTTTTACTTGGCCCTTGTATCTTGAAGGAATGTCTTTCTTAACAATTCTGTGAGCCACCCTAGGATCAGGCCATATTCTCACCTTTTCCTTTTGATATTGAAATGTGTTAGCAGGGTGTACAATCTCAGAGCTTCTTTCTTCATACTTATTATTGATGAAGAAGCAGCATAAGTTTTGTCTATGCTTTTCAGCATCTCATCATCATGAAGCTTTTGCTGCTGTTCTTCTTCTATCTTTACTCTCAGAGCTTCCATCTGTGAGGTAGGAGTGATGGACATAGGTTTGGCTTTAGGCAAAGTTAGGACTGCGGAAAGAGGTAGCCATCTTCTTCCTCATCATCCTCTTCTTCTTCTTCTTCTAGCCTCAACACCCTTCTCTTCTCTTCTGGTGCATCATCGGCTGTTGGTTTTGAGGGTAAAGGAATTGGTTTAGTGGGTTGTGGTAGTGGTGATTTTGAAGTGGGAGGTTTTGCAGGTTGTTCTAGCATTCTTGTAGTGAGTGAGGCTTTGAGTGTTTTGCTAGTCCCTTTCTGTTCCCAGCACCTGCCTCATTTAGTGCTTCAATCACCAATCCCTAGTGTATGCTTCAGACGAACAGATCTTGTGGTTATTGCCAAGATACTGTCCCTGGTCCATGACTTAATCTCGATCAATGATCTCCCAAGGTACTTTGCAATGAATCTGATCATGATCTCTAGTCTTTCTCTTTCCAATGCATCATAACTTGCCCATCTTGAGTTAATTTCTTCAACTTCAAGTCTCCTAATCTCTGAGTCAAGCTGTCTAGTATCGAACCCCTGTCTATACAGTTGATCAATAATGGAGTCCATTGATTTACTGTGTGTAGCATCCGCCATTTTGATCATCTCATCGAGTTCGAGTTCTTTTTCTTTTCCTTCAACCTTCCTCTTCTTATATGTGACATGAAAGTCTTTGTGACTTTCACCCACTTGATCAATGTCAGCTCCCTTCACAAACTCCTTTCCTTCTCAGTCTCCTTTTCTTTCATCCCCTCTATGCTCTTCCTCTTTGCTTTCACTGACTGACTCTTCCCCTTTTTGGTTGCATTGGTTGCAAGGGTTTGAGTAGCAGAAAGCTTGTGCTCACAATCTCTCCACCAGGGGTTGTATGATTGAGGGAAGCCTCTCATCCATAGTTTTGATCACAATGTCTGTGATCATTGGTGTGATGAGAGGTAGGGATTGCTGAAAGATAGCAGCTGTTTGCTCAGAGGGGTTCTGTCCCTGAGAAGCAGTGCCAGAAATAGAAGCTGGTGGCTTGAAGTT
Organism: Flaveria trinervia; assembly: GCA_025506515.1. Lineage (NCBI taxonomy): Eukaryota > Viridiplantae > Streptophyta > Magnoliopsida > Asterales > Asteraceae > Flaveria > Flaveria trinervia. The sequence continues at coordinate 36,322,770 of CM046441.1, forward strand.
TTGAGTGGCTGAGTGTGTGGGAGACCTTCAGGTGAAGGTGCCATCTGTGGTTTATGTTGGTGGCAGATGGACTGCTTTTTGACAGAATGGTCAAGTAGTCTTTGTAGTCTACTGACTTCTTCCTCAAGAATTGTGTTCTAGGCCAGAACATCATAAAAGAAGCTCAGGTCATCATCAGCAGATGCTGAATCACTAACCTCCTGCTTGTAGCAGGATGTACATGCACTGGGTGTAGACCAGTTTTAGCATGTGCCCCTTTTTCTTGGAACTGGGGACTTCTAGCCTCAGGACAATGTCCTTCATCAGCTGTGCCTCTGGTGAGGTCTTAGCTATGTTACCAGCCTTAGTCTGATCATGTGCTGATTCAGAAGAGGTGGCAGCCTCACCAGTTGTTAGTATCTGCATATCCACACCAGGAGATAGAACAGTTAAACCTGGTGCTGTGGCTGTCAGAAGCATGTTGATCCTCTTCCTCAATTGCTGTGGTTTTCCACTTGTTGGTGTTTGTTGGGGAGGAGGAGAGGCATGCAGCTGAGTCAGCATATTTGCAACAATGAGAGTAGGACTTTGTGGGGCGGTTGCAGTGGGAGATGGGGTAAAAGTAGTATGCACCTGGGGAGAATGGTGCTCTTCAATGGTAATCTACTCAAATGAGGAAGATCCCAGATTAGTGGGTACCCCTTCTTTGGTTGCTGCAGGCTCCTTTTGAGAGGAATCCTGAGCGGCTGTGGTTGGTGAAGTCCTTGTATCCACTAGGGGGTTATAACCAGTGGATATAGCCTATGTTTGTGTTGCAAGGGCATCCTCAGGGGACTCATTTCCCTGAGTAGCCTCTTCTTAGTGGGTTTGGTGGGGACTTTGGATTTGGATGTGGTGGCTGTGGGTTCCAGTTGCGTGGGTTTGCGCAGCTTGGCAGCCATTTTTAGTGATTGGTCAGAGTTGTGCCAGGAGTATACTTCACGCAATACAGCCGTAGCAGGGACTCCCAGGCCAACAAGTCCCTCAGCTTGAAGCTGGTTTTCAATTATGGCCATTATGAACCGAGGATATAGTATCCAACGGTTAGCAAGTGTTTTTGGGCCATATCCTTGAGCTCTAAAAATAGTATTTCAGAAAAATTTAAAGGTTGTTGCTCAAGGATGGAGTACATTACCTGTTGCCACCTTATGGACATTTGATCCCATGATGAAGTCTTGGGGGCAAGGCAGGCATTTACCATGTGAAAGATGAGACGTTCGGCATCCTAGAAATGTTTCTTCAATATGGTAGATGCACTCAGGTTACCCTGGTATCCATGGTGGGCAAATGATTGATCTATTGTGCCTTTGGATAACCAGTTGGGAAAGTGGCATCATCCAGATTCAGGGTTTGGCGAAGAGTGTCTGGAGTAATGACCACTTTTTGACGATGGACAAACGATTGAAGAGACTCTGTGTCATTCTCCTCAGAGACAAGAGTGACGTTTTCCAGAATTGGTTAAGATATTCGGCATATATGGTGGGATTTAACAAAAAAGCCGTTTTGTAAGGTGACTGAACCATTAAATCAATGGCGTTGTGAACTGGTCCAGTATGGCGATTTTGTGAGATGTGGCCACAGTTGTGTCGTGGTTTTAGTTGCATGGTCGCCATTGATGAAGAGAGGTTACAGAGTTTTTGAACGTTAGTTTTGAGAAGAGAAGAAAGGAAAAACTCTGAAGGTGGGATAAGGTATTTAAAGGGTAGGGTTAGAAAACGACTGAAGGTTTTGGTGTTAGTCATCAGTTGTTGAAACTACTGATGATTGGTATTAACTTTCAGAGGTTTGGAATGACTGACCGTATGGTGTGATCAGCAGTTGTTATAAAACAACTGAAGACTTGGTTTGAACCGTCAGACGTTGAAACAGCTAAAGTCTCACATTTAGTCATCAGTAGTTACAAAGCTACTGAAGACAGTTTTGACTTCAGGTGATGAAACAACTAAGGACTTGGTATTAGTCATCAGTAGTTGGGAAACTTCTGAAGACTTTGGTTTTACCATCAGTTGTTGTAAACAACTGAAGATTTGGTGTTAGTCATCAGTAGTTGTAAAACTACTGAACACATGGTTTTGCTTCAGTTGTTTAGAAAGAAACAACAGTTGGGAAACTACTGAAGAAAAAAAGGCTCATCAGTAGTTGTCGTCAATTCATTGCTTTTCAGCTGTTTCATACTGTCCTCAACACGTACTCATCAGATGTTTTCATCTGTTTTCAGATGTTTCATAGGACATCAGTACGTATTTGTATTTCTGAGAACAGTAGTTGTAGCTACATCAGCTGTTGTAATACATCAATTGTTTTATCAAATAAAGTACTTGAGTACTGAGAAGTTAAGCTAGTAGTTTAAAGAAAACTTCAAGAGGGAAAATAACTTCAGTACTTATATATTTGACAATAATAAACTAATGATCATCAGTACTTGTGAGCTGAGATCATCAGTAGTTGTCACTTATTCTAGCTGCAGCATACCAAGCCTTAACACTAGGTTTTGGAAAGTTGTGCTATCCAAGGGCTTAGTGAAAATGTCTGCAAGATCAGCACTAGGAACAAATTTTGATCAATCAGACCTTTTTCAAAACAGTCTCTAATAAAATGGTGTCTGATTTCAATATTTTTAGTCCTAGAGTGCTGGACAGGATCTTGACAATACAAAGAGCTAAAGAGCTGTCCATTAACATGGGGTCTTAGTCTCTGTTATGCCATAATCCAATAATTGGTTTTGAAGCCAGAGTACCTGAGATGTACAGCTTGCAGCAGCAATGTACTCTGCTTCAGCAGTTGATGTAGCAACTGAGGTCTGCTTCTTACTCTGCCAAGAAATCAAGCAGTTGCCTAAGAATTGGCATCCTCCAGAAGTGGACTTTCTTGTCAACTTACACCCTGCATAGTCACTGTCAGAAAAAGCAACTAATTTACCAGAATGTCTAGTAGAATACCATAAACCTAGAGATGGAGTGCTTGCAGATATCTAAAGATCCTCTTGACTGCAATCAAATGAGACTCCTTAGGTGCAGCCTGAAATTTAGCACAAACACATGTAGCAACATAATATCTGGTCTAGAAGCTGTTAAGTACATCAAGGACCCAATCATACATCTGTAAAGTGTTTCATCAACCACTTTACCTTTCTGATCTGTATCCAGTTGTGTGGTGTTGCACATGGGTAGAACAGGGCTTACACATTGTAAATCAAACTTTTCCAAAAGATCTTTTGTGTATTTAGACTGATGAATGAAAATCCATTAGCCTTTTGGTTGATTTGCAAACCCAGAAAGAACTGTAATTCTCCCATGGCACTCATTTCAAACTTCTGTTGCATCAACTTTGTAAAGGCATCACACAACTGTGGATCAGAGGATGCAAAAATAATATCATCTACATAAATTTGAACAACTAGATTATGCTGCCCAGCTTTTTTAATGAATAAAGTCTTATCTATGGAGCCTCTAGTGAAATTATTTTCCAGAAGAAAGTTTGATAATGTCTCATACCAGCTCTAGGAGCTTGTTTCAACCTATAGAGAGCCTTATCAAGCTTATACACCCAATTAGGATGTTTATTGTCCTCAAAACCAGTGGTTGACATACATAAGCTCTTCTTTAATATTCCCATACAAAAATGCACTTTTGACATCCATTTGAAAACTTTAAGGTTGTGATAAGCAGCATAAGCTAAAAACAATCGAATTGCTTCCAGTCTGGCTACAGGGGCAAAGGTTTCATTATAATCATACCTTCCTCTTGTGAAAACCCCTATACAACCAGTCTGGCCTTGTTCTTAACAATAAGCCCATTTTCATCAGTTTTGTTCCTAAACACCATTTAGTGCCTATTGCACACTTACCTGGAGGTAGAGGAACCAGTTCCACACTTGCTGTTTCTTGAACTGAAGAAGCTCAAGCTGCATGGCTTCAACCCATCCATTGTCCCTTAAACCAATGTGATAGTTCTTTGGCTCTTGCTGACTAATGAAGAGAGCATAGAAGCAGAAATTTGACAATTGACTTCTTGTTGAAACGCAGCATGATATCACCAATGATTTGAGACATAGGGTGATTCTTCAGATCTTGGTACACAATAAGATTTGTGCAAGTGTTTGTAGCAGGCTCAACAGCAACAGATGGTGATGGTGAAGCATTTCCTTGTAACCAATCAGTAGATGGTAATTCAAAGGAAGTTGAAGTTGTAGAAATCTCATCAGCATTTGTTGTGGATTGTGCTACTGAAGCTACAGGAACATCAGGTCTAGCTGAATCAGGCAGTTGATCACTAAACTTGAAAGGTGATTACTGATATCATCATCATCATCAGTAACACCAGATGGATGACTAGCTACAGAAGATGATGGATTCATATGATCTGCAACAGCAGGTGGTTGATAAGGAACATTCAGAATGTCCAGATCAAACAACTCCACAGGGTTTTGTGAATTGTATCCTTAGGGGATTCATTGAACTTCACATGCAAGGTTTCTTCAACTATCTTTGTCCGACAGTTGAATACTCTATAAGCCTTGCAAGTGGATGAATACCCACAAAATACCCCGCATCCACCTTAGAATCAAACTTTTGGAGTTGATCCTTTGTGTTGAGAATGTAACAGGACACCCAAATGCTCTAAAGAATGAAATCAAAGGGCCAAATAATGAAGACTTCATAGGAGTCTTCATCAACCTCTGATTTAATAGAACTCTATTCTGTACATAGCAAGCTGTATTGACAGCTTCAGCCCAAAAAGTCAGTGGCAGACCAGAATCAGCCAACATGGACCTTGCAGCTTCAATGAGGCCTGTTCTTTCTCTCCACTACTCCATTTTGCTTTGAGTCCTTGGGATGCTATACTGCCTCTTGATTCCCTTTGACAAGTAAAACTCATCAAGAGTGTCGTTTCTGAATTCAGTACCATTGTCACTCCTCACACACTTAACTGGTAGGGAATACTGCTTCTCAACGTGTAACACAAAGTTCATAATGGACTGAGCAGCCTCATCCTTTGAATGCAAAAAGAAGTCCATACATATCTAGAGTAATCATCCACAATACCAGACAGTATTTCTTCTTTGCCATACTCATTACCTTCACAGGACCAAAAAATCCATGTGCAGTAGTTGTAAGCAGGCATTAGACTTGGATTCTTCTATGGTTGGAATGAAACCTTATGTTGTTTCCCTTTTAAGCATGCAGTGCAGATTTCATCACAATTGAACTCCTTTATTGGAAGACCTCTCACTAAACTCTTGTGGATCAGCTAATTCATGTTTTTGAGATTAACATGACCCAGCCTTCTATGCCACAGTTTAGATTCTTGGAGAGAGGCCTTGGAGAACAAGCATGGATGGCCTCTTAACTCATTTTCTTTGACAGATCCAAGGCATATACTCTTCCTATCCTGTTAGCCTTCAGAGAGTATATCATCCAGTACTTTGTCAATCAGGCTCAGAACCTTGGAAGACAGAATCCTACAGTTCTGGCTTGTGAAAAGGCAACATGTCCTTTGTCACACATCTGACTGACACTCAACAGATTGTATTTGAGATTCTCCACATGGTTGACATCATCAAATCTAATATCTCCATTAGACACAAATCCCTTTCAATGATGTAACCTTTAGCATCATTTCCAAATGAGACAAATCCCTTCTTTCCCTGAGAGTAGTCATGAAGAAGAGAGTTGCTCCTAGTCATGTTCATAGTTCCTCCACTGTCCACATACCAGATGCTTCTTTGGCATGCTGAAGAACCCTGCACAATCACAAGAAAACTAGTTAGCTTTGGAGACCCAAACCTTTTTGGTTTTGGGACTGACTTTATCAACAGATTTAACCATAGCTGGTTTCTCATGATTAACACTGATGAGATGGAATGTGCTGAAATGGATTTGGAACTGGAATTCCTCTCCAGTGGTTTGATCACATGGGCTTCAAGTTGGTTAACTCTCCCCAACAGATGCTGAACCATCATAACAAGTTGTGTCTGATTGAAGCTCGAGCTTTCAGTTCATTTGACACTCCAAGCTTGTTTTTGATGAGTTCCTGTGACCCACCATTGCCTCCTTCTTAGATTTCACAGACTTAGTTTTATCATGAGGAACAATATTGCTGTCTTCTGATAAGCCGTATCCTTCTTAGTGGATTTGGGTAAGGCCTTGGGTTTATCAGGTTGAGATGATTGTGGTGCAAACTTGGTCTCAAACTCAGTTTTCATTTTATTTATTTCTAGTTTAATGAGCTCATCCCTTTGGAGCTTTAAACCCTTTTTGTACCAACATTCATCAGATAGATGATTGAATTTACCACAAATTTCACATGGTTTATTCTTCATCTTGACATCTTTACTGCTGAAGTGGAACTACTGAAGGTGTGATCTTCAGTACTTTCCTCCTATCAGTACTAGGTACTAAAGGATTTGTAACAGCTGAAGACTGGTAATTCAACTGTTTTCCATCCGTCCTAATAGACTGTTTGATGGATTCCTCAGCAGTTGTTAGTCCTTGTATTTCAACTGATTTGAAATGCTTTTCAGATGTTGGGTCTCTTTCAGTACTTGGGGTACATTGAGGAACAACATCTGAAGTACTCAGCTTCATATGAGTCTTAGTAGTTAGACCATCAGTCAATTTATTTGTTGAGATCTTAACACTGGTTTCATTCTCTGATCTTAGATTATCATTGGAGAATGACTCACACGATAATGTGGTTTGGAGATTGCTTTCACTTTCAGACTTAACTATGGAGTTAGGAGTAAAGTCTGTTGGTGGAGCAGTATGGTTGTAACCAATGCCAAACTTCACATTTGAAGCAATTTGCTTGCTAAGAAGCATTTCAAATCCCTTGCATGATGAGACCCAGCGTTCACACTCAACTTGGGTCACTGCAAGTTTTTCTTTGAGACTCCTGTGGTCTTCCAGAATAACCTCTAACTTGGCCTTTTCATCATTTAATTGGCATTTAAGCTTATAAATCTCATCACTTTTATTGTTAAGAGCAGACTCATACTCAACTTTTCTTTTGAAAATGGTTTTCTCAAACTCAAGTTTTTGATTTATTAATGCTACATTTGCCTCTCTAATAAAGACAAAGGCAGCTATGCATGATTCAGAACATAACATGGCTTTAGCCTCTGAAGATACCTGAGTTACCTGTGAAGATGATGCATTTGAACAGGAACCCTCAGTAGACTCCAGGGCCATGAGAGCAAGATTTCCAAAAGGGTGTTCACCACCATGTTGACTAGCACCAGCATAGTATTGCTCAGTGTGACCAGACAAGTTATCAGGTAAGCTACTCCAGTCAACGACTCCAGGTGTGAAGAAGCTGTGATGAGGTTGTGATTGAGATGGAGATGATTGAGGTTCTGGTAGTGCATGAGATTGTGGTACTATAGGAGCTTCAACTTGATTTGACTGTGGCATATAATAGCAGGGATAAAGATATGGCATTTGACCCTGAGGAACAAAATATGCAGGAGATTGAGGGTGTGATGAATGACTAGAACCAGCAGAATGTTGCCCTTTGGATTGTGAATTGTTATTTGGAAAAGTCAAAAAGGGTGTAGAAGTGTTAGATCCAGTAGGTCTACACTCTCTTGCAAAGTGTCCAAGCCTGTGGCATTTGTGACACTTCAACTTGCTCTTGTCAAAACCGACTTTGGTTTTGTCAGAGAGTCCAGGAAATTTGCTGCTAGTTCTCTTGTAGAATTTCTGAGATCTGATATTGATCAAGGCCATTTGGCTCAAATATCCATCTCTTCTAAATCATCATCAGCAATGCCCTTCAAATCATCCATGATAAAGCATAGATTGTCACTATTATTACGAGAATGACAATCAACACTCACAAAGGCATGATTAGAATTGTTTGAGGTGAAATCAATATGCTTATCATAGTGGCATTCTGATCCTGCATACTCTGACTCATGACTTACCAAGGCAGTGTTTCCTGGTACAAAGTCATCAGTGATCTGATTTCCAGATGACAGTTTCGTTTCTGTTCTATCTCTCTCTCAAATGTGAGCAATTTCCCATGGAGTTGGGTGAGAGATAGTTTGTCCAAATTTGCACTGGAGCGTAGGACAATAGTATATGTGTCCCATCTCTCAGGCAGTGATCTGAGAAATCTGTTATTCATCTGGTTATTTGTGTACTCATGTTTGACCATTTTTAATTCAGAGATCAAACAAGAGAACGCTCAAACTGTTGAGTCAGTGTCTCACCCTTCCTATGAGAGAATGTCTCATATTGTTGGGCAAGGATTTCTCTATTATTTGCCAAGACCTCATCTGTTCCTCCAAATTGTTCTTTCAAGGCATTCCAGAGGTCATGGGCAGTTTCATAATGCATTAGCCCAGAATAGATTTCATTGGGCAGTGCCATGGCTAGAATTCCATGGGCTTTTGCATCAATCTCAAACAATTTCTTATCCTCATCTGTGTATTGCTCCCTCCTCTTCGGAACCATTTGATTTGTTTTCGGGTTATTCACCATAGGCTTGTGTGGACCATGTACCACTGATGTCCAACAACCTGAGCTGTTAACAGACAGGTGATGGAGCAATCGTCGTTCCCATATGTTATACTCACTCCTAACCAGCATTGGAGGCTTGGTTGAGGAACCAGTATTGTGAGGATCATTGGAAGGAGTAGTCATTTTAGGTCCAAATACAATTTAATTCAAGCTTTTAAAAGATTTTACACAGACCATAACAGACTCAATGAAAACTAAGAATAAATCTCAGGATGAATGACCAAAAACACAGAAAATTCAATCTCTATAACCGTTTCTTGCAAAAATGCTAATTCAATCAAACTTGGATCTGGATAGCAGTGTCAATGATCAATTATTAGATCGATCAATGATGAACCTGCTCTGATACCATTTGACAGGATCAGTGATCTCAAGTTTGATGGATTAGAGTGTAACGCAGCGGAATAAGAACAAGAATTAGACAAATTATAGCAAGAATTTGATATTCGTATGCATTAAGAACAAATACGGTTGTAACGAGAGAATATATTTCTGTGAAAAGGATGTTTCAATAATATCAAATGTTTCTGCTCAATCATTCACCGATTACAAATAGGTTGACACTCCTTATATAGAGTGCAATCACTGCTGATATCACGGGATAGTTACATCTGGCAGATTTCTTACAAAAATAACTAAACCGTAACAAACTACTGAAATGCTCACAACTACTGAGAACATATCAGAGTGCTAAGTATAAAACATAAAACTACTGATACGAAACTACTGAACTACAACGACTGAAGAACAAGCTCTTCAGTCGTTTTAGAAAACTACTGAAAAGAAAAAAATCATAAAACTACTGAAAGAAAACCATCACAACTACTGAAGAAGACCTCTTCAGCTGTTGTGACAACATCTGATACTTGGTCTTCAGTACTTGTCTTCAGCACTTGTCTTCAGACTGTCTTCAGTACTTGTCTTCAGACTGTCTTCAGTACTTGTCTTCAGACTTTGTCTTCAGCACTTGTCTTCAGACTTTGTCTTCAGCACTTGTGTCTTCAGACTTTGTCTTCAGCACTTGTGTCTTCAGACTTTGTCTTCAGCACTTGTCTTCAGACTTTGTCTTCAGCACTTTTGTCTTGAGACTTTGTCTTCAGCTGTTGTGGACTTCAGCAGTTGTTGTGACTTCTGTGGGACTTAAGGTTTTTCTGATCCGGCTCATTGGTTCTTTTGGTCCAACAATACTTCATCCTCAGTGCTTCTTCTCGCAGCTTTAGTATGAAATCATTGATGTCCAACTTTGATAGCAATCCATTCTGTCTCAGATTTGACACAAAAGAAGCCCAACTTTCTGGCAACCCATCAGCAAAATTTGGCACTTTATCTTCCATGGTAGTAGTGACACCATGTGTGTGCAGCTCGCTCATCAAATGGTAGAATCTATCAATGACATCGTCTAAACTCTCTTTTCCCATCGATGAAAAGTTGTCAAATTCTTTCTTCAGTTCCTTAGCTTTAATTGCCTTCAACCAAGCATTCCAGTCATATCTTTTCTCTAGCTCATCCCATAACTTCTTGGCTTGTTTATTCTCTGAGAATTGGTGAAAAATGTCCTTAGGGATAGACTATGTTAGCAATGCATATACTCTCTTTTCAGCATTATATTTAACTTTCCGTGCATCAGTCATTCCTCCTAGAGTAAGTTTCACCCCATCTGCTCCCACCGGCATACTATACCCAATCTCGATAGCTTCCCACAAATTTGGACCCACTCCATTGAGGTAGATCTCAAAACGTTGTTTCCAGTGGGGAAACTCATCTAACGTTAAGAGTTTTGGTGGTTTATTATGATTCCCCACCTCACTCTCAAGCAACAGTAGGTTCTGGAACCTTGAGTCCTTGCCGATAGTAAATGTTGACATCTGATCTTCCATCTCGATTAACTTTTAAGTGTACTAAACAAACTGTCAAACTGGTGCGACTGGGTGATGCGAATGAGCTATCCGTGCGAATGAACTATGCGATTGGTTCAATCGTGCGACTGAACTAAGCGATTGGTTTAGTCATGCAAATGAAGCTCATGCGTATGAACACTATGAATGGATGGTTCAGTCGTACAAATGGAGATGCGACTCAGTCCAATCGTGCTTCTGGTGTATGCGAATGAAGTCCAGTCGTGCGAATGGCTCACTTGTGTGACTGAAGCTGCTGTTTTGCGAAAATTTCTAGGTTAAACCTGTTTTAGCCGTAAAAATTCGAAATTTCGCAAACCCTATTCGCCTAAGGCTGTAGAAACCGAAACTTGATGAGCAGGGAACGTCCAAGACAACTTTTGACACAAAAGATTGTGTTTTTTAGTGTAAAAACACAAACTTTTTATCAATCTTGATTGAATCACACGTAATCAAGAGCCAATGCTCTCATACCACTTGTTGGGACCTGGTATTTGAACGAAATACCGAATGATTAACGTGTAAACCAAACCAAATAGTGCGTAATCCTATTTGATTGGTGATCCAATCAGTGAGAACGCACGTAGAATCAATAAAGTATTGAATCAAACGTTAAGAATCGATTAGGAATCTATCTACAGTGTTCTATGAACTTGGAGTATCAACTTGGAGGCTTCTGAATGGCTAGGGTACGCCTGGAGTTGTAATAGAATGAATGCTCTCGTTTTTCCACGAATTGGGTTGTATTTATAGGTTAGTATTGTTCATTCATGCGACTGAACCATTAGATGGTTCAGTCGTGCGATTAAACCATGCAGTTGATTCATCCGCAGGACTGAGTGTTCAGTCGTGCGACTGAGCCAATCTTATGTTACAATCATACGACTGATCCAGTCTCCTGGTTCAGTCGTGCGACTGAGTCATTCGTATGAAGTTATTCATGCGTATGGTCCATTCGCATGGGCCATTCGCATGAGAACTTCATTTTGTTAAGTTTGCATGTATTAGTTAATATAATATTATGTGTAACAATTCAAACAACCACAAACCTAATTAACCAATTCAAAATCGACTCATTAATGAAATATTAAACATTATAAATAATAAACAACCAATATCATTTCATTAATCATTCCAAACATTACATCAGAATCAGACAAACAAGATCTATTACATTCACATCATGATCTACGGACATACATGTATCAACACCATCCCAAAATAAGCCAACTAGCCGCCCCGTGCCATCCACAATAACCATTTCCTGCTAACTTGAAACACATAAAAGTCAGGGTTGCTGAGTGAGTTCTAGTTTTACCAAAACATTATACTACCTTTCATTCATTAGAACATTTTCTTTACTATCGCATGTGATCACACATCATACGGACATCAAGGTAATAACTATTATCTTTGTCATCGTTCATTTTGTACATTTTGCATATTTCGCACATTTGGTACTTATCGCACATTTCGTACATTTATTATATTTTCACTTCTATCTAGATCTTGTCATGTACTTAACCCCCTCTTGAACACAAAGCTATATCATTTAGGGTTAAGCGACAAAGACCCCGTTTCGTACATATCGCACGTATAGAGTAGTCACTAAGACTTACTCTCCTATGTGTGTGAACTCTTATGGGTTAGATAAAATCACACGTTGTAAACACACAGTTGAGCTAACAACTCTCAATGAGTTGTGAACCTCCTTTCATTTGCTTGCAAGACTTTCATTCGTTTATTATGTTCCACTTTCATTAACTTAAATCTTTCACATCGTTAAGATAATACTTTACGTTCATTATCATAATCACACCATGTAAAGTCACATCATAATACGTAGTATGGAACATAAGAAAACATATCATACGTAAGCATAACATCATCACCCATCGTCATACATAACATATACCGTCACACGTCATCAAAAAACATCATGTATGGTACATTCACATACATATACATATGCATCAAAAGCATAAGTCTTCATAAAAAATAACTGATCCTCTGCGGGATAGCGGGGGTTCGGGGCGGCAACCCAAAACAACAGGGTCCTAGGGGCAGCAGCCCTAGTGGGGACCAAGGGGCAATGGGGCAGCAGTCCCTCGTGGGGTTAAAGGGGCAATGCCCCTGGCCAGGGTCACACTGGACTTGATGATTAGCTTCTCAATCAAGCTTTCAAAGCAAGGGTTGCACTACACAGCCTGCATATAAGTTAACACTCAAAGGAGTTAATTTCTGCCTAATTTCGCTTCTAATTTCGCTACCAGATCAGCAGTTTCACAAGAAGTTTCGTCAGCAGTTTCGCAAGCAGTTTCGTTAGCAGTTTCGCTCGCATCTTCGCTGGTAGTTTCACTGTCATCTTCGCTATAAGTTTCGCCCAACTTTCATTGAAAAACCATTTTTGCAAAACTACCTGCGAAACTATAGTTTCGTAGGAAGTTTTCAGAGTTTCGCCGGATGACTACGCAATTTCGCCGGATGAACTTGTAATTTCGCAGAACGGGATGAAAATTACGAACCAACCCATTTTTGACCCAACACTTCAATCTTTTACATCCAAAACCTTGGTTTATCACCCAATAAGCTATATCTAAGCTTCTTACATGTTTTCTTACACAAAAACGTGAGTATTGGACGAATCTTTGCCACTTTCAAAAACCCAAGCCCTAGAATTCGGGTTTACATCAAAATGGAAGAATAAATGATGTTTCTTACCTGGATTCTTGGTGTTTTCTTGTTGTTTAGATGCCTACAAACACTGATCTTCAATCTCGTGATCAACCGAGCCTTAAATCATCAATTCTCTCCACTTTCTCTTCCTACACTCTCTCTCTAGAATTAGGGTGTTGAGTTGCAAATGAGAGTTGCTCAAGCTGATCTGTTTATATATATATATATCAGGTGTTCCCGGGACCTTAAATTCGTCAAACTCATAACCCGAAGAACTAACTCGGTCTATAACCCATATCTATCTTATTTTCATTAAATGATCTCGTCTAAGCCCATTATTATCATGTGGATCACTTAGATTTTATTCGGGACGTAACAAGTCCACCCCCTTATTTAGGTTTCATTCTCAAAACTTGTTAGTGGCTGAATAGTTAAGGGTAACGCTGCCTCATCCCTTCCTCAACTTCCAAAGTGGACTTTGAGCCCTTTTTGTGCTTCCACTGTACACACACAAGAGGAACCACTTTATTCCTCAACCTCCTTTCCTTACGGTCAATGACGGCCACTGGTTGCTCAACGTAATTGAGCCGTTCATCCACTTCAATATCCTCTATTGGCATCACCATATCCTCCTCAGCTAAGCACTTTGTTATGTGAGATAGGTGGAATGTCAGATGAATTCCACTTAACTCACTGGGCAACTCCAACCTATAGGCCACCTCTCCTACTCGAGCAATAATTCGAAAACGCCCTATGTATCTTGGGCTCAACTTGCCCCGCTTGCTAAACCGAATGATACCCTTCCAAGGTGATACTTTCAACATAACTCTATCACCCACCTGGAAGTCAATCGGTCTACATCGTTTATGGGCGTACAACTTTTGTCTATCTTTAGTTGCCTTCATAAAGGCTTTGATCCTTTCCAGCTTCTCAATCATAGGCTCGACCACCTCGATGTTCCCTAAGTCTTTATGGCCAATATCACCCCAACAAGCAGGTGTTCTACATCTCCTACCATATAGCATCTCATAAGGAGGCATGCCAATGCTGGCATGGTAGCATTTGTTATATGAGAACTCGGCAAACGGTAAATGGTCATCCCAACTTCCTCCAAAGTCAATGAAGCATGCCTGAAGCATATCATCTAGCATCTGAATGGTCCTTTCTGACTGACCATCTGTCTGGGGATGATAAGTCGTGCTAATATGTAACCTCGTCCCCATCATATCATGGAATTTCTTCAAAAATTTAGATGTAAACCGGGTGTCACGATCAAACACAATAGACACTAGCACAACATGACGAGTCACAATCTCCTTGAAGAATATATCCGCTAATCTTTTGGAAGAATATGTCTCCCAGATCGGTAGGATATGAGCACTCTTTGTCACACGATCAACTAACAGCCGTATGGCATCGTACCCTTTCACGGTACGCGACAACTTGGTAATAAATTCCATGGTGATATGCTCCCACTTCCAGTTGGGTATGTCCAAAGGTTGGATCTACCCATATGGTTTCTGATGCTCTGCCTTCACTTGCAAGAAAGTAAGGCACTTATTCACGTATTCCACTACGTCATGCTTCATACCCGTCCACCAATAATCTTTATTCATATCTTGATACATCTTTGTAGCACCGGGATGAATGGAGTATCAAGTCTTGTGAGATTCGTCCATAATCCTCCATGTAAATCCCCATAATGAGGAATCCATATTTGTCTGAATCGGGTTCTAACACCTAGTGTGTTTTCTCCCAACTCCGCGACAATACCTCTTATTCTTTCAGAGTTAAGATGATCTTCCTTTAATGCCTCATCCCGAAACTCCTTGACATGCTTCATCACATCAGAGGTCAAAATCAACTGGTAAGCCTTCACCGAATCGGCTCGGGTCTTTTCTTTCTTCTAGGCATCTGCCACCACGCTAGCCTTGCCCGGATGGTAATGGATCTCGCAATCATAATCCTTTATGAGCTCCAACCATCTGCTCTACCTCATATTCAAATCTTTCTGCTCGAAGAAGTACTTCAAGCTCTTGTGGTTAGTTAATATGGCGCACTTGGTCCCGTATAAGTAGTGCCTCCATATCTTTAACGCAAAGACGACGGTTGCTAGCTCCAAGTCATGAGTCGGATAATTGACCTCACGAACTTTCAACTTTCGGGATGTTTAGGCTATAACCTTTCCTCGCTGCATCAAGACACATCCCAACCCGAGTAAGAAGCATCTGAATAAACCACCAAATCTTCGCTTCCATCGGGTAACGACAAGATTGGAGCTTGAGTCAACCTTGCCCTTAACTCCTAAAACACCTTCTATTGAGATTGACCCCATACAAACTTTACATTTGTATGGGTCAACTTAGTTAATGGATAAGCTATCTTAGAGAAGTCTTGAATGAATCTTCTATAATTGCCTACCAAACCCAAGAAACTACGAATCTCAGATGGCTTCTTTGGAGACTTACATTGCATCACCGCCTCCATCTTTGTTGGATCTACTATAATCTCTTCAGGATTCACCACATGACCCAAATACTGCACCTTGCGCAACCAGAATACGCACTTGGAGAACTTGACATACAGCTTCTCCCTTCTTATCATCTCTAACGCTTCCCGAATGTGACCAACATGCTGGACCTCGCTCTTTGAATAAATTAGGATATCATCAATAAACACAATCACCGATTTATATAACGTCGGCCGACACACTCGATTCATCAAGTCCATAAAAGCAATTAGCGCATTGGTCAAACTAAAAGACATAACTAGAAACTCGTAGTATCGTGTGTGAAAAGTTGTTTTATGATATCCTGATACTTCACCTTACTGGTGGTAGCCAGATCGAAGATCTATCCTCGAGAACCAACTGGTACCTGGAGCTAATCGAACAGGTCATCGATCCTTGGCAACGGATACCGATTCTTCACTATCAACTTGTTTAGCTGCTGGTAGTCAATACACATCCTCATACTACCGTCCTTCTTCTTCACGAATAAGACCGGAGCACCCCAATGAGAGATACTCGGTCTAATGAACCCCTTATCAAGCAACTCCTACAGTTGCTCCATCAGTTCCTTCATCTCGGTTGGAGCCAACCGATACAGTGCCTTAGCTACTTGTTGGGCACCTGGTATCAAGACAATTTGAAACTCGATCTCACGGCCTGGTGGCACACCTAGTAAATCTTCTGGGAACACGTCTGGGAAGTCACACACCACCGGTACATTGGACAGTTGTGGTGTCGGCGTATCCACGTCCTTTACGTAGGCTAAGTAAGCACTACATCCACGCCTCATGCACTTTCCTGCCACCACCATTGAAATCACCTTTGGGATAGTCATAACTCGATCACTGTAAATTGTCACCAAACTCCCATCAGGCGTTGTTAGACTGACCATCTTCTTCCAACATACGATATTAGCCTCATAGGCTGCCAATCAATCCATTCCTAGGACTACATCAAAACTGCCTAAGGTCATCAAGAATGGTCTATGAGGAAACTTACGACCCTTTAATTCAATGTCACAACCTTCTATCATCTCAGAAATCCTGGTAGACTTACTAATGGCAGTTTCAACATTGAAAGGCTCATCAATACTTCTACTCCTAATGGGAAACTTAGCATGAAAGGCAGCAGAAATGAAATTCCTAGTAGCACCAGAATGAAATAACATAGATGCAAGAGTTTGGTTTACTAGAAACGTACCTGACACCATATCAGGGTGTTGGACCAAAAGAACCAATGAGCCTGATCAGAAAAACCTCTAAGTCCCACAGACATTACAACTGCTGAAGAAGATCACAACAGCTGGAGACATCAGCTGATTACAAGGTCTGAAGACAAAGTTTGAAGCAAGATCTGAAGATTTCTACTGAAGACAAAGTCTGAAGACAAGATCTGAAGATTTCTACCGAAGACAAAGTCTGAAAGTAAAGCATTGAAGACAAAGTCTGAAAGTGAAGTACTAAAGACAAAGTCTGAAGCTATCAGCTGAAGACAACGTCTGAAGTAAAAGTCTGAAGAACAAAGACTGAAGACAAAGACTGAAGACCAAAGTGATCAGTAGTTGTCACAACAGCTGAAGTTATTAACTTCAGTAGTTGTGATGGTTTTCCTTTTCAGTACTTGTAATTTACCTTTTCAGTAGTTTATAGTTTCAGTAGTTTTAGTTCAGTAGTATTATGTTCTAGTACTTAGCATTCTCTGAGATGTGATCAGTTGTTGAGAACATTCTCAGTAGTTTGCATAGTTTCAGTTGTTTGTATAAATCTGTTAGATGTCACTATCAAGTGACATCAGCAGACGTCACATTCCTTATATAAGGAATGTTGACCTAGTTGTAACGTGTGACATTCAGCCACCACGAAAGCATTTGAATGAAATATTCCTTTTGCAGAATTCTCTCTCTCTCTCTATAACCGTGTGCTTTTCTATTGAATATCAATTGATTTCTTGCTAAATTGTCTAATTCATTGTTCGAATTCCACTGCAATCTACTATAATTGATCAAACTTAGATCACTGATCCTAACAAATGGTCTCAGAGCAGGTTAATCATTGATCGATCTAACAATTGATCATTGAAACTGCTATTTCGATATCTAAGTTTGATCGAATTAGCATATTTTCAAGAATTTGTTATAGAGATTGAATTTCTGCTGTTTTCGGTTATTTGCTTTGAGATTCCTCTTGGTGCGTATTGAGTTTGTTGTGTTTTGCACTAAATTGGTTAAAACTTAATTGAATTTGATTGAATCTAAGAATGACTACTCCTTCTAATGACCCTCACAATATGGCTCCTCAACCAAGCCTCAGATGTTGGTTAGGACTGAGTATAACATATGGCAACGAAGAATGCTCCATCACCTGTCTGTTAACAGTTCAGGTTGTTGTACATCTGTAGTACATGGTCCACACAAGCCTATGGTGAACAATCCAGAAACCAACCAAATGGTTCCGAAGAAGAAGGAACAATACTCTGATGAGGATCGAAAATTGTTTGAGATTGATGCTAAAGCTCGTGGAATTCTGGCCATGGCTCTGCCGAATGAAATCTATTTTGGGCTTATGCATCATGAAACTGCTCACGACCTCTGGAATGCATTGAAAGAACAATTTGGTGGAACAGATGAGGTCTTAGCAAACAATAGAGAAAATCCTTGCCCAACAATATGAGACATTCTCTCATAGGAAGGGTGAGACACTGACTCTACATTTTGAGCGTTTTTCCTATTTGATCTCTGAGCTGAAAATGGTCAAACATGAATAGACTAATAGCCAGATGAACAATAGATTCCTCAGATCACTTCCTAAGAGATGGGACACATATACCATTGTCCTACGCTCCAGTGCAAATCTGGATAGCCTATCTCTCACCCAACTCCATGGGAAACTACTTACATTTGAAAGAGAGATAGAGCAGAAAAGGAAACTGGCATCATCAGGAAAGCTCACTAATGACTTTGTACCAGGGAACACTACCTTGGTTGGTCATGAGTCAGAATATGCTACATCTGAAAGCAATTATGATGAGCATATAGATTCCTCTTCAAACAGTTTTGATCATGCATTTGTTAGTTTTGATAGTCAGTCAGGCTGTAATAGTGACAATTTGTGCTTCATTATGGATGATTTGAAAGGTATTGTTGATGTTGGACCAAAAGAACCAATGAACCAAGATCAGAAAACCTCTAAGTCCCACATGGTATCACAACAACTGTTGAAAGCTTCATCAGCAGTTTGACAAGTGCTGAAGACTTCAACAGCTAAAGATCAAGGGCTGAGGACTTCAACAGCTGAAGAACTAAAGTGCTAAAGTACAACAGCTGAAGAACACAAGTACTGAAGCTGAACAGCTGAAGAACACAAGTACTGAAGCTGAACAGCTGAAGAACACAAGTGCTGAAGCTGAAGACCAAAGTACTGAAGTTCAACAGCTGAAGAGTTCACAAGTGCTGAAGATCAACAATGATGTAGAAAGTCTGAAGACAAAGACTGAAGACATAGCTGATGATATCTACTGAAGTCATCAGCTGATGAAACATCTGAAGTTCAAGTCTGAAGATCAAGTACTGAAGTTTCAGTAGTTTGTCACAACAGCTGAAGAGTACTTCTTCAGTAGTTGTGATATCAGCAGTTTTATATTTTTACTTTCAGTAGTTTTGTAAAACGACTGAAGAGCTTGTTCTTAGTCGTTGTAGTTTCAGTAGTTTTATGTTTTTCAGTAGTTATAACAACTGATAACACTTAGCATTTTGTAAGGAGATGTCAGCTGTTTTGACATCTTCAGTAGTTGTGTTTCAGTTGAAATAAATCTGTTAGATGTCACTATCAAGTGACATCAGCAGACGTCACATCTCTTATATAAGAGGTGTCGACCTAATTGTAATTGTGACATTCTGTTACCACGAAAGCGAATATGAATGAAATATATTTGCAGAATTCTCTCTATCTATAACCGTCTTTGTTCTTCATTGAATATCATTTCGTTCTTGTGAATCGACTAATTCATTGTTTGAATTCCGCGCTGCTATACTCTTTAATCAATCAAACATAGATCACTGATCCTAACAAGTGGTATCAGAGCATGGTTAATCATTGATCGATCTAACAATTGATCATTGAAACTGCTAATTGATATCTGTGTTGATTGAATTAGTGTATTTGCAAGAACTGGTTATAGATTATTGAATTTCTGTCACTTTCGTTCATTATTTTGAGATCTTTGGTTCAATTGGTTGTTGTGTTGTGTTCTAAATCTGTTTTAGCTTAACCAAATTGATTGAATCTGAGATGACGACTCTTCTAATGATCCTCACAATACCGGTTCCTCAACCAAGCTCCGATGCTGGTTAGGACCGAGTATAACATATGGCAACGAAGAAGGCTTCATCACCTGTCTGTTAACAGTTCAGGTTGTTGGACATCTGTGGTACATGGACCACATAAGCCTATGGTGAAAAATCCGGAAACCAATCAAATGGTTCCGAAGAAGAAGGAACAATACTCTGATGAAGATCGGAAACTATTTGAGATTGATGCTAAAGCCCATGGAATTCTGGCCATGGCAATGCCTAATGAAATCTATTCAGGGCTTATGCATCATGAAACTGCTCATGATCTCTGGAATGCCCTAAAGGAACAATTCGGTGGCACAGATGAGGTCTTAGCAAACAATAGAGAAATCCTTGCCCAACAATATGAGACATTCTCTCATAGAAAGGGTGAGACACTGACTCAACAGTTTGAGTGCTTTTCCTTTGATATCTGAGTGAAAATGGTGAAACAGGAATACACCAATAGCCAGATGAACAACAGATTCCTCAGGTCACTGCCTGAGAGATGGGACACATACATATTGTCCTACGCTCCAGTGCAAATCTGGATGGTCTATCTCTCACCCAACTTCATGGGAAACTGCTTACATTTGAAAGAGAGATAGAGCAGAAGAGGAAACTGTCCTCATCAGGAAAGCTCACTGATGACTTTGTACCAGGGAATACTGCTTGGTTGGTCATGAGTTAGAATATGCTGCATCTGAGAGCAATTATGATGAGCATATAGATTTCTCTTCAAATATTTCTAATCATGCATTTGTTGGTATTGAGAGTCATTCTGGCAGTAATAGTGACAATTTATGCTTCATCATGGATGATCTGAAAGGAATAGCTGATGATGATCTAGAAGAGATGGATATTCTGAGCCAAATGGCACTGATTAATATCAGATCTCAGAAGTTCTATAAGAGAACTGGCAGGAAATTTCCTGGACTCTCTGGCAAAACCAAAGTTGGTTTTGACAAGAGTAAGTTGAGGTGTCACAAATGCCAAAGGCTAGGACACTTTGCAAGAGAGTGTAGATCAACTGGATCTAACTCTTCTGCACCTTTGTGACTTTTCCTAGTACTAGTCCACAAAACAGAGGGCAACATCCTACTGGTTCTGGTCATCATTTACATCCAGATCTCTGCATACTTTGTTCCCCAGGGTCAAATGTCATATCCTTATCCCTGCTATTATATGCCTCAACCAAATCCTGTTCAAGCTCCAACTGCACAACAACCACAAGCATTGCCTGAACCACAGCCTTCCCAATCTCATCAACAAACTCAACCTCAACAACACAGCTTCTTCACCCCAGGAGTTGTTGACTGGAGCAGTTTACCAGATGACTTGTCTGGTCATGAACAACTGTTCTCAGGTGCTGGTCAACATGGTGGTGAAAGTCCATTTGGAAATCTAGCTCTTATGGCTTTGGATTCTGCTGATACTTCATCCTCTAATGCCTCTACACCAAAGGTATCACAGGTATCCTCTGAGGCAAAAGCCAAATTATGTTCAGAAACATGCATAGCAGCATTTGCATCTATTAGAGAAGCAAATGTAGCTTTAATCAACAAGAACATTGAGCTAGAACAAATAATTTCCAAAAACAAAGCTGAATTTGAGTCTGTGCTTAATGATAAAAATGATGAGATTTACAAACTAAAATGCCAAATAACTGATGATAAGGCTAGGGAAGAGATACTTCTAGAGAAGTATAAGATCTCAAAGAAACCCTTGCAGTTACCCAGGTAGAGTGTGATAGATGGGTACAATCATGCAAAGGTTTTGAAATGCTTCTTAGTAAGCAATCTGCTTCCAATGTGAAGTTTGGCATTGGTTACAATCACACTGCTCCACCTACAGATTTTACTCCAAGAGCAGAGGTAGAATCTGATGGTGAGAGTAATAACCAATCCATCTCTTCATGTGATCTACTTTCTGATACAGCACAATCAGAAGTAGAAGTCAGCATCAAGCCCTCTCAGAACCTATCAGCTGATGTTGATGGTTCAATGCTGACACTCACATGATCAATGAGTTGATCAACTCAGGAGTTAATTCTGAAAGTCCTGAAAGGACTAGAGAGCAGGATTTAACACCTGAAGTTCAAACTCCAACTACTGCCAGTACTGAAGAGAAGAAAACTGTCAGTAGAAAGAGTTTGAAGGCTACTAAAGAGGCAGTCAAGAAAGCAAACAATGCTTCTAAAGCACTGAAGAACAAGTCTTCAGTTGCTTCACCCTCTAGTTGATGATCAACCTAAGATGAAGAAGAAACCATGTGAAATGTAGTATGTGGTTTGTTCAATCATCTTACATAGATTGCTGGTACAAAAGAGGTTCCAAACTCAAACAAAAAGAAGAAATTAAAGAGAAAATGGTAAAAATGAAAAATGAGTTTGAGACCACATTTGTATCAGCAACCTCCAATCCTGTAACCCTTAAGTCCTCAAAGAAATCCAAAAAGGAAGGGGTTAAATAGGTGATAGCTGAGAGTGCTCAGAAGAAGAAGGTGCAACATAGGAACTTATCAAACTCCACTGGCAATGTGTCTGATGGGCTGAAAGCTTTATCACAAAATCAGACACAGCTGGTTATGATGGTTCAACATCTGTTGGGTAGAGTTAACCAATTAGATGCTCCTATGTTGAAACCACAGAAAAGGAGGTCCAAGCCAAAGGATTCCTCTTCTTCATCATCTTCTTCCTCTCAGGCTGTTGTTTCAAATAAACCTGTTAGTTTACCATCTATTGATGAGACCAGGCCCAAAACAAAAAGGTTTGGGTCTCCAAAACTAACTGATTGTTTATTATTGCAGGGTTCTCCAACATGCCAAAGTAGCATCTGGTATGTAGACAGTGGGGGATCTATGCACATGACTGGGAACAGCTCTCTTCTTCATGACTACTCTCAAGGAAAGAAGGGATTTGTTTCTTTTGGCAATGATGCTAAGGGTTACATCATTGGTAATGGCTTTGTCTCCAATGGAGAAATCAAATTTGATGATGTTAATCATGTGGAAAATCTTAAGTACAATCTCTTGAGTGTCAGTCAAATGTGTGATAAAGGCCATGTTGCTCTTTTCACCAGTCAGAACTGTAGGATTCTGTCATCCAAAGTTCTGCATTTGATTGATAAGGTGTTGGATGATCACACTCTCCTGAGAGCCAACAGGACAGGAAGAGTGTATGCCTTAGATCTTTCCAAGAAAATAGACCTCAGAGGCAATCCTTGCCTATTTGCCAAAGCCTCTTCTCAAGAATCTAAACTGTGGCATAGAAGGCTGGGTCATGTTAATTTCAAAAACATGAATCAGCTTACCCACAATAGTTTAGTCAGAGGCTTACCAATAAAGGAGTTCCACTGTGATGAAACCTGCACTGCTTGTTTAAAAGGAAAACAGCACAAAGTCTATTCCCTCCTATTGAAGAGCCTAAGTCCACTGCCTGCTTGCAATTACTGCATATGGATCTATTTGGTCCTGTGAGAGTAATGAGCATGGCACAAGAAGAAATACTGTCTGGTAATTGTGGATGATTACTCCAGATTTGTATGGACTTTCTTTCTACATTCAAAGGATGAGGTTGCTCAGAAGATTATTCACTTTGTGTTTTATATTGAGAAGCAGTATTCCCTTCCAGTCAAGTGTATTAGGAGTGACAATGGAACTGAATTCAGAAACCATACACTTGATGACTTCTATCTCTCAAAGGGAATCAAAAGGCAGTTTAGCATCCCAAGGACTCCAGAACAAAATGGAGTAGTGGAGAGAAAGAACAGGACCCTAATTGAAGCTGCAAGGTCCATGCTGGCTGACTCTGGTTTGCCACTGACCTTGTGGCTGAAGCTGTTAACACAGCTTGCTATGTGCAGAATAGAGTTTTAAAATCAGAGGTCGATGAAGACTCCATATGAAGTTCTCCATCACTTGGCTCCTCTAATTTCATTTTTCAAAGCATTTGGGTGTCCCTGTTTTATTCTCAACATAAAGGATCACCTCCATAAATTTGATCTTAAGGTGGATGCAGGGTACTTTGTTGGTTATTCATCTACTTGCAAGGCATAAAGAGTCTTCAACTGCAGAACAAAGATAGTTGAAGAGACTTTGCATGTGAAGTTTAATGAATCTCCTTTGGACAAGATTCCACAAAACCCTGTGGAGTTGTTTGATTTGGACATACTGCAATATGTTCCTTATCAACCTCCAGCTGTTGCAGATCCTATGGATAAATCATCTTCTGCAACATGTCTTCCACCTGGTGGTATTGATGATGATGATGATAATATCAATACTCACCTATTCAAGTTTAGCGACCAACTGCCTGTGTCTGCTAAATTTGATGTTCGTGTAGCTTCAGCAGTTCCATCCACAACAAATGCTGATGAGATCTCTGTTTCCTCTACATCTTTTGAGTTACCATCTAATTCTTGGTTTCAAGAGTCTACATCAACATCTGCTGTTGCTGAAGGTTCTACAAACACTTGCACAGATCTTATTGTTTATCAAGAACTAAAGAATCACCCCATGTCTTAGATTATTGGTGATATCAATGCTGGTGTTTCAACCAGAAGTCAATTGTCTAACTTCTGCTTCTATGCTCTCTTCATCAGTCAGCTAAAGCCAAAGAACTACCATGTTTCTTTGAGAGACAATGGATGGATTGAAGCTATGCAGCTTGAGCTACTTCAGTTCAAGAAACAGCAAGTGTGGGAACTTGTTCCTCTTCCCCCAGGTAAGTGTGCAATAGGCACTAAATGGGTGTTTAGGAATAAAACCGATGAAAATGGGCTAATTGTTAAGAACAAGGCTAGACTAGTTGTACAGGGGTTTTCACAAGAAGAAGGTATTGACTATGATGAAACCTTTGCCCCTGTAGCCAGACTAGAGGCAATCAGATTGTTCTTAGCCTATGTTGCATTCCACAATCTTAAAGTTTTCCAAATGGATGTCAAAAGTGCATTTTTATATGGTAAAATAAAGGAAGAAGTTATGTGTGTCAACCACCAGGCTTTGAGGATAATACACATCCTGCATGGGTGTACAAACTTGATAAGGCTCTTTATGGGTTGAAACAAGCTCCTAGAGCCTGGTATCAGACACTCTCTACTTTTCTTCTTAAGAATAATTTCACTAGAGGCTCCATTGATAAAACTTTGTTTATAAGAAGGTGGATCAGCATAAGCTACTTGTTCAGATTTATGTTGATGATATTATTTTGGCATCCTCTGATCCCCAGTTGTGTGATGATTTTACAACATTAATGAAAAAGAGGTTTGAAATGAGTGCAATGGGAGAATTACAGTTCTTTCTAGGCTTGCAAATCAAACAAAAGGCTGATGGAACCTTATTCATCAGTCAAAATATACAAAAGATGTTTTGAATAAGTTTGATTTACAAAACTGTAAGCCCTGTTCTACTCCCATGTGCAACACCACACAACTGGATGCTGATCAGAAAGGTAAAGCTATTGATGAAACGCTTTACAGATGTATGATTGGGTCCTTGATGTATTTAACAGCTTCTAGACCAGATATTATGTTTGCTACATGTGTTTGTGCTAGATTTCAGGCTGCTCCTAAAGAGTCTCATTTGATTGCAGTCAAGAGAATCTTTAGATATTTGCAAGGTACACAATCTCTGGGTTTATGGTATTCCACTGGACACTCTTGCAAATTAGTTGCTTTTTCAGATAGTGACTATGCAGGGTGCAAGTTAACTAGAAAGTCAACTTCTGGTGGTTGTCAATTCCTAGGCAACTGTTTGATTTCTTGGCAGAGTAAGAAACAAACATCTCTTGCTACATCAACTGCTGAGGCCGAGTACATTACCGCTGCAAGTTGCACCTTTCAGGTACTCTGGCTTCACAACCAACTTCTGGATTATGGCATTACAGAGACTAAGACTCCATTATTAATGGATAGTGCTTCAGCTCTGTGTATTGTCAAAAATCCAGTCCAGCACTCTAGGACCAAACATATAGAGATCAGACATCATTTTATTCGGGATTGCTTTGAAAAAGGTCTGATTGATCCTAAGTTTGTGCCTAGTTCTGATGAGCTTGCAGATATTTTTACTAAGCCTTTGGATAGTTCTACTTTCCAAAACCTTGTGTTAAGGCTTGGTATGCTGCAGCTAGAATAAGTGACAACTACTGATGATTTCAGTAATAATTACTGGTGATCATTGGTACCCATGTCACATATAAGTACTGACGAGTCCTTTCACCTTCAGTAGTTTTTATAACTACTGATGGCTAAATGCCTCACAAGTACTGACGTACTTTTTCTGTTCCAAACTACTGATGTAGTTAAAACTACTGATGTAGTTACAACTACTGAAATCAGTACAAATAGATAAGTACTGACGTCCTATGACACAACTGAAAAGCAGATACAAAGTCTGATGAGTAAGTGTTGAGGACAGTATGAAACCGCTGAAAGGCTATGAATTGACGAAAACTACTGAAGAGAACTTTCTCTTCAGTTGTTTCAACAACTGCTGTTTCATTCTAAACAACTGAAGCAAAACCATGTCTTCGGTAGTTTTATAACTACTGATGACTAATACCAAGTCTTCAGCTGTTTACAACAACTGATGACAAAACCACTGTCTTCAGTAGTTTCACAACTACTGATGACAAACACCAAGTCCTCAGTTGTTTCATCATCTGAAGTCAAAACCACGGCTTTCAGTAGTTTTCTAACTACTGATGCCTAACACCACGACTTCAGCTGTTTCAACTTCTGAAATGATAATACCATGTCAACAGTCGTTTAAAACTACTGATGACTAACACCAAATCCTTCAGTCGTTTTCTAACCCGTACCCTATAAATATCCCTGACCTAATCCTTCAAAGCTTCATCTTCTTCAAACCTAACGTTCCACTCCAAAACTTCTCTCTTCTAAATGGCGTCCATGCAAATTAAACCGCGACACAACTGTGTAGCCTACCTTACTAAATCGCCTGTCTGGGCTAAGTTCGATACTGCTATCGATCTTATGGTTCAGTCCCAATACAAAACGTCATTTCTTCTCAATCCCATTCTACATGCCGAATCCCTCCAACAGTTTTGGATGAACGTCAACATCACCACTGGGGAGAACAACACAGTATCTCTCCGGTCGGTCGTCAACAACAAAGAAGTGGTCATCACTCCCGTAATACTTCGCCAAACTCTACATCTGGATGATGCCATTTCTCCTGCTGGATATCCCAAGGGCACAACTGATCTATCCTTTGCCCATCATGGATATCAGGGCAATCTTAGTGCCTCCACTATAATGAAGAAACATTTCCATGACGCTGAACGCCTAAGTTTTCACATGGTAAATGAATGTTTGGCTCCTAAGACTTCGTCTTGGGATCAAATGTCGACAAAGTGGCAGCAGGTAATGTATTCTATTCTTGAGCAACAGCCGTTAAATTTTTCAGAAATAATATTTTCGGAGCTCAAGGATATGGCTCAAAAACTAACTGCTAACCGTTGGATATTATATTCGCGGTTCATAATGGCCATCATTACAAACCAACTTCAAGCAGAGGGACTTGTTGGCCTGGGAGTCCCTGCTACAGCTGTTCTGCCTGAAGTATACTCCCGGCACAACTCTGACCACACACTCAAATTGGCTGCCAAGCTGCGCAAACCCACGCAGCTGGAACCCACAGCCACCACCACCAAATCAAAAGTCCCCACCAAACCCACCAAAAAGAAACCCAAAACGGCTACTCAGGGAAATGAGTCCCCTGAGGATGCCCCTGTAACACAAACGCAGGAGATATCCATTGCTCAAAACCCCCTAGTGGATATAAGGATTCTTCCAGCCATAGCCGCTCAGGATTCCTCTCAACAGGAGCCTGCAGCAACCACACAAGGGGTACCCACACATCTGGGATCTTCCTCACTTGAGGGGATTGCCATTGAAGAGCACCATCCTCCCCAGGTGCACCCTGCTTCTATCCCTTCACCCCATGCAACCGCCCCCAAAGCCCAACATTAATCGTTGCACAAGTGCTGACTCAATTGCACTCCTCACCCCCTCCCCAGATACCACTTACTACTGGGAACACCACTACCATTGAGGGGGAGGACCAAAGTGCAATTGAGAACCCACAGCATAGGGGTTTACCACTTCTATCTCCTGGTGTAGATAGGGAGCTTAGAATATCTAGTGAGGCTGCCACCTCTTCTGCATCAGCACATGATCAGAATGAGGTTGGTAACATTGCTAAGACCTCACTAGAGGCAACAGCTGATGATGCACATTGTCCTGAGGCTGGAAGTCCCCAGTACCACGACAAAGGGGCACATGCTACAACTGGTCTACACCCAGTGCATGTACATCCTGCTCCAAGTAGGAGGTCAGGTGATTCAGCTTCTGCTGATGATGACCTGGGCTTTTTCTATGATGTTCTTGCCCAGAACACAATCCTTGAGGAGGAAGTCAGTAGGCTGCAAAACCTACTTGACCAACTCTCACAAGGAGAAAGACCATCTGCCTCCATCAACCCACAGATGGCACCTTCAGTTGAAGGTTCCCCAAACACTGAGCCACTCCCAACAACTCAACCACCTGCCTCTGCTTCTGGCACTATTTCTCAGGAACAAAACCCTCCTAAACAAATAGTTGCTGACCTTCAAAATTCCCTCCCTCTCATCACACCCATAATCACTGACATTGTGACTAAAGCCATTAATGAGAGGCTTTCCTCAACTTTACAACCATTGATTGATGTGTTGTGCAAAAGACACTTTCTGCGGTACAAACCCCTACCACCAATGCATCCAAAAAGGGGGAGAGTATTGCAGTGAAAGAAAAGAAGAGGAAAAGAACAGAGGATGAGAAGGCCCAAGAGCAAGCCCAAGAGTTGGGAAAAGAAAAGCAACAACTGATCACCTATAAACGAAAGAAAAGTGCTGATGATCAACCTACTGCTGAAGAAAAATCCTTGGAAGAGCTGGTAAAAGATGCTGATGATACACACAGCCGATCCATGGATAAAATCATTGAGCAACTCTTCAGGCAAGGTTTTGATACAACCACATTGGATAGTGAAATCAGGAGGTTGGAAGTGCAAGAGATTCAAACCCGATGGGCTGGGTATGATGCACTTGAAAAGGAGAGATTGGAGATCATGATCCGTTTATTGCCAAATACTTAGGAAGATCTTTGATGGAGATTCGCGCGTGGACCAGAGACAGTATTCTGGCTATAGCCACCAGAATCTGTCTGTCTGAGCAATTCCACAAGGGGATTATCATTGAAGCCCTTGATGAGGCTGGGGCTGGTAAAAGGTTTGAAATGGTAAAACGTACAAAGGCTAAACTCACAACAAAGATGCTGGAACAACCTTCCCTTCCACCCACTCAAAAACAGCCTACCCCTCAAATCTCCAAACCAATCTCAAAGCCCAAATTCAAACAACCACAATCACAACCCACAAAACCAACTCCCTCACCATCTAAACCAACAGCCGATGATGCACCTAAGAAGAAGAAAAGAAGGGTGTTGAGGCTAGAAGAAGAAGAAG
Organism: Flaveria trinervia; assembly: GCA_025506515.1. NCBI lineage: Eukaryota > Viridiplantae > Streptophyta > Magnoliopsida > Asterales > Asteraceae > Flaveria > Flaveria trinervia. The sequence goes on from CM046441.1 coordinate 36,352,238, forward strand.
AAGAGGATGATGTGGAAGAAGATAGGATGCCTCTGTCTGCAGTCCTAACACTGGCGAAAGCCAAACCTATGCCCATCACTCCCACCTCACAGATGGATGTTGTGAGAGTAAAAATTGAAGAAGAGGAGCAGCAAAAGCTTCATGATGATGAAATGCTGAAAAGCATTGACAAAACCTATGCTGCTTCCTCATCAATTATGAGCATGAAGAAAGAAGCTCTGAGATTGTACACTCTCGCCAACACATTTCAATATCAGAAGGAAAGGGTGAGAGTATGGCATGATCCGAGGGTGACTCACAGGATTGTAAAGAAAGACATTCCTTCGAGATACAAGGGTCAAGTCAAGAGGATCGTAGATGAAGAGATCACAGTGGTCCTTGTAGTATCACCCTGGGAGATTGTCGAAGATTTCAAGAAGGCCTACGAGACTAAACAACCACCCCAGAAGATGCTAGAGAACAGAATTATCAAAAAGGGGTTAGTCTACAAGAGGCTTGAGAACTTCAGACAGAATGAGCTCAGTCTGCTACTCGAAGGGAATCATCCTGATGAGTTTGCATATAGACAAATTACAACAGTTTAGCTATAAAACGGCAAACAGGCCAAGTACATCTCAGAGCTGTATGGGCGAGAAGGATTGTTTGATGGTGAAGCCGAGAACCTGACCATGGAAGAACAAATCATGTTTCTCAGAGCCTACACCAGAGAATCCTACAGGCTCATACACGGGAAGTAGATCTCATAAATGGGATAACAACTCTGTGTCCAGTTCCCTAAAACAGAGTTCCCATTCATATCTTGCCAAACAATATCAGAGACTTCTTCCCAGGCCGGAGCTTATATGGGTCATCTTATCTACTGATCAAGAAGGAAAAAGACCAACCTTTTGCCAACAATAAGTGGGATAATAAATAAATTAGAGATTTTGGTTGCATTGGTTCAGGGGGAGTTTGTTGGACCAAAAGAACCAATGAGCCAAGATCAGAAAACCTCTAAGTCCCACATGGTATCACAACAACTGCTAAAAGCTTCATCAGCAGTTTGACAAGTGCTGAAGACTTCAACAGCTGAAGATCAAGGGCTGAAGACTTCAACAGCTGAAGAACTAAAGTGCTGAAGTACAACAGCTGAAGAACACAAGTACTGAAGCTGAACAGCTGAAGAACACAAGTACTGAAGCTGAACAGCTGAAGAACACAAGTGCTGAAGCTGAAGACCAAAGTACTGAAGTTCAACAGCTGAAGAGTTTACAAGTGCTGAAGATCAACAACTGATGTACAAAGTCTGAAGACAAAGACTGAAGACATCAGCTGATGATATCTGCTGAAGTCATCAGCTGATGAAACATCTGAAGTTCAAGTCTGAAGATCAAGTACTGAAGTTTCAGTAGTTTGTCACAACAGCTGAAGAGTACTTCTTCAGTAGTTGTGATATCAGTAGTTTTATATTTTTACTTTCAGTAGTTTTGTAAAAGGACTGAAGAGCTTGTTCTTCAGTCGTTGTAGTTTCAGTAGTTTTATGTTTTTCAGTAGTTATAACAACTGATAACACTTAGCATTTTTGTAAGGAGATGTCAGTTGTTTTGACATCTTCAGTAGTTGTGTTTCAGTTGTAATAAATCTGTTAGATGTCACTATCAAGTGACATCAGCAGACGTCACATCTCTTATATAAGAGGTGTCGACCTAATTGTAATTGTGACATTCTGTTACCACGAAAGCGAATATTGAATGAAATATATTTACAGAATTCTCTCTATCTATAACCGTCTTTTTTCTTCATTGAATATCGTTTTGTTCTTGTGAATCGACTAATTCATTGTTTGAATTCCGCTGCTATACTCTTTAATCAATCAAACATAGATCACTGATCCTAACAGTGATGATGACCTAGAAGAGATGGATATTGTAAGCCGAATGGCCTTGATTAATATCAGATCTCAAAAGTTCTACAAGAGAACTGGCAGGAAATTTCCAGGACTCTCTCGCAAAACCAAAGTTGGTTTTGACAAGAGTAAGTTGAGGTGTCACAAATGCCACAGGCTTGGGCACTTTGCAAGAGAGTGTAGATCAACTGGATCTACCTCCTCTGCATCCTTTGTGACTTTTCCAAGCAATAGCTCACAAAACAGAGGGCAACATCCTGCTAGTTCTGGTCATCACTCACAACCTATATCTCCTGCATATTTTGTCCCTAAGGGTCCAATGCCATATCCATATCCCTGCTATTACATGCCACAGCCAAATCAAGTTCAAGTTCCTATTGCACAACACCTCAAGCCTTACCTGAGCCTCAACCATCTCAATCATCTCAATCACAACCTCATCACAGCTTCTTCACCCCTGGTGCTGTTGACTGGAGCAGTCTACTAGATGATCTTTCTCGTAATGAGCAATTATTTGCTAGTGATGGTCAACATGGTGGTGAACATCCTTTTGGGAATCTTGCTCTCATGGCCCTGGAGACTACTGAGGGTTCATGCTCCAATGCATCTTCATCACAGGTAACCTAGGTATCCTCTGAGGCTAAGGCCAAGCTATGTTTTGAATCTTGCATAGCTGCATTTATCTCTATTAGAGAGGCAAATGTAGCTTTAATAAATCAAAATCTTGAGCTTGAGCAAACCCTTTCCAAAAGAAAAGCTGAGTATGAGTCTGTCATTAAAGATAAAGATGATGAGATTTATAAGCTTAAATGCCAATTAAATGATGAAAAGGCTGAGCTAAAGGTCATTCTTGAGAACCACATAGATCTCAAAGAAAAACTTGCAGCTACCCAAGTTGAGTGTGACCGCTGGGTATCATCCTGCAAGGGATTTGAAATGCTTCTTAGCAAGCAAACAGCTTCAAATGTGAAGTTTGGAATAGGTTACAATCACATTGCACCACCTACAGACTTTACTCTAAAATCAATAGTAAAACCTGAAGGTGAAAGTAATTTCCAAACCACATCATCATGTGTATCATCCTCAAGTGATCACCCAAGATCAGAAGATGAAATCAGTGTTGATACCTCAACAAACCAATTTCCTGATGGGTTAACTACTGATAAGCAAATGAAGCTGAGTACTTCAGATGTTGTCCCTCAAAGTACCTCAAGTACTGAAGGGCAAGTCACAACATTTGAAAAGCATTTCAAATCAACTGAAATAAAAGGGTTAACAACTGCTGAGGAATCTATCATACGGTCTTTCAGTACAGATAGAGAACAGCTGAAGAACAAGTCTTCAGTTGTTACAGATCCTTCAGTACTTAACACAAGTACTGAAAGGAGGAAAGTACTAAAGATCACACCTTCAGTAGTTTCCACTTCAGCAGTTGATCAATCCAAGATGAAGAATAAGCCATGTGAAATATGTGGTAAATTCAATCATCTTTCTGATGAATGTTGGTACAAAAAGGGTTCCAAACTCAACAGAGATAAGCTCATTAAAATTCAGATGGATAAAATTAAAAATGAGTTTGAGACCAAGTTTGTACCACAGTCATCCCAATGTGATAAACCCAAGGCTTCACCCAAATCCAAAAAGAAGGATAGGGTTTATCATAAAACAGCTGATAGTGTTCCTCATGATAAAAATCAGACTAAGTCTGTGAATTTCAAGGAGGAAATGGTGGGTCACAGGAACTCATCAAAAACAAGTACTGATGTGTCACAAGAACTGAAAGCTTTAGCTACAAATGAGACACAACTTGTTATGATGGTTCAGCATTTGTTGTGGAGAGTTAACCAACTAGATGCACCTATGATCAAACCACTGAAAAGGTATTCCAAGCCCAAATACAAGGAATCCATTTCAGCACCATCTCCACCTTCATCAGTTGTTCATCATGAGAAACAAGTTATGGTTAAATCTATTGTTGAACCAGACCCAAAACCAAAAAGGTTTGGGTCTCAAAACCTAACTAGTTCCTTGTGATGAATGCAGGGTTCTTCAACATGCCAAAGGAGAATCTGGTATGTATACATTGGAGGATCTATGCATATGACAAGGAGAAGTTCTCTTCTTAATGACTACTCTCAAGGAAAGAAGGGATTTGTTTCATTTGGAAATGACGCTAAGGGTTACATCATCGGGAAAGGATATGTGTCTAATGGAGAACTCAGATTTGATGATGTTAACCATGTGGTGAATCTCAAGTATAATCTACTGAGTGTCAGTCAGATGTGTGATAAAGGGCATGTTGCATATTTCACAAGCCAAAACTGCAGGATTCTGTCTTCCCAAGTTCTAAGGCTGATTGACAAGATATTGGATGAACATACTCTCCTGAAGGCCAATAGGATTGGAAGAGTATATGTCCTGGATTTGTCAAAGAAGATTGATTTGAAGGGTCATCCTTGCTTGTTCTCCAAAGCCTCTCCTCAGGAATCTAAACTGTGGCACAGAAGGCTGGGTCATGTAAATCTCAAAAACATGAATCAGCTGATCCAAAATAGTTTAGTGAGAGGTCTACCAATGAAGGAGTTCCACTGTGATGAAACCTGCACTGCTTGTTTGAAAGGAAAACAACACAAAGTCTCATTCCCTCCTATTGAAGAACCTAAGTCCACTGCCCGCTTGCAGTTACTGCACATGGATTTATTTGGTCCTGTGAGAGTGATGAGCATCGCAAAGAAGAAATACTGTCTGGTAATTATGGATGATTACTCCAGATTTGTATGGACTTTCTTCTTGCATTCAAAGGATGAGGTTGCTCAGATGATTATAAACTTTGTGTTGTATGTTGAGAAGCAGTATTCCCTATTAGTCAAGTGTATAAAGATTGATAATGGAACAGAATTCAGAAACCATACACTTGATGATTTTTATCTCTCAAAGGGAATAAAGAGGCAGTTTAGCATCCCAAGGACTCCAGAACAAAATGGAGTAGTAGACAGAAAGAACAAGACCCTAATTGAAGCTGCAAGGTCCATGTTGGCTGACTCTGGTTTGCCATTGACCTTTTGGGCTGAAGCTGTCAACACAGCTTGCTATGTGTAGAATAGAGTTTTAGTAAATCAGAGGTTGATGAAGACTCCATATGAAGTTCTGCATCATTTGGCTCCTCTAATTTCATTCTTCAAAGCCTTTGGGTGTCCTTGTTGCATTCTCAACACAAAGGATCAACTCCACAAATTTGATCCTAAGGTGGATGCAAGGTATATTGTAGGATATTCATCCACATGCAATGCTTACAAAGTCTTCAACTACAGAACAAAGATAGTTGAAGAAACCTTGCATGTGAAGTTTAATGAATCTCCTAAGGATAAAATTCCACAAAACCCTGTGGAGTTGTTTGATCTGGATATACTGCAATATGTTCCTTATTAACCTCCAGCTGTTGCAGATCATGTGAATAAATCATCTTCTGCCGCAAGTCTTCCACCTGGTGGTACTGAAGATGATGATGATATCAGTACTCACCTTTTCAAGTTTAGTGATCAACTGCCTAAGTCTACTAAACTTGATGTTCCTGTAGCTTTAGCAGCTCCATCCACAACAAATGCTGATGAGATTTCTGACTCGTCTACATCATTTGAATTGCCATCTCATACTTGGTTTCAAGAATCTGGATCAACATCTGCTGCTGTTGAACCTGCTACAAATACTTGCACTGATCTTATAGTATACCAAGAGCTGAAGAATCACCCCATGTCTCAAGTCATTGGTGATATCAATGCTGGTGTCTCAACCAGAAGTCAATTGTCCAACTTCTGCTTCTATGCTCTCTTCATCGGTCAGTTAGAGCCAAAGAACTATCATGTTGCTTTAAGAGACAATGGATGGGTTGAAGCCATGCAGCTTGAGCTACTTCAGTTCAAAAAGCAACAAATGTGGGAACTGGTTCCTCTACACCCAAGTAAGTGTGCAATAGGCACTAAGTGGGTGTTTAGGAATAAAACTGATGAAAATGGGCTTATTGTCAAGAACAAGGCTAGACTGGTTGTACAAGGGTTTTCACAAGAAGAAGGTATTGATTATGATGAAACCTTTGCCCCTGTAGCCATACTAGAGGCAATTAGATTGTTCTTAGCCTATGCTGCATTCCACAATCTTAAAGTTTTTCAAATGGATGTCAAAAGTGCTTTTTTATATGGAAAAATAAAAGAAGAGGTATATGTGTGTCAACCACCAGGTTTTGAGGACAATAAACATCCTGATTGGGTGTATAAACTTGATAAGGCTCTTTATGGGTTGAAGCAAGCTCCTAGAGCCTGGTATGAAACACTTTCAAATTTTCTTCTTCAATATAATTTCACTAGAGGCTCCATAGATAAAACTTTGTTTATTAAGAAAGTGGATCAGCATAAGCTACTTGTTCAAATTTATGATGATGATATAATTTTTGCATCCTCTGATCCCCAGTTGTGTGATGATTTTACAAGTTCAATGAAACAAAAGTTTGAAATGAGTGCAATGGGAGAATTACAGTTCTTTCTAGGCTTGCAAATCAAACAAAAGGCTGATGGAACCTTCATTCATCAGTCAAAATATACAAAAAATCTTTTGAATAAGTTTGATTTACAAAACTGTAAGCCCTGTTCTACTCCCATGTGCAACACCACACAACTGGATGTAGATCAGAAAGGTAAAGCTGTTGATGAAACACTTTACACATGTATGATTGGGTCCTTGATGTACTTAACAACTTCTAGACCAGATATTATGTTTGCAACTTGTGTTTGTGCTAGATTTCAGGCTGCTCCTAAAGAGTCTCATTTGATTGCAGTCAAGAGGATCTTTAGATATCTTCAAGGTACACAATCTCTAGGTCTTTGGTATTCCACTAGACACTCTTGCAAAGTAGTTGCTTTTTCTGATAGTGACTATGCAGGGTGTAAGTTAACCAGAAAGTAAACTTTTGGTGGATGTCAATTCCTAGGCAACTGTTTGATTTCTTGGCAGAGTAAGAAACAAACATCTGTTGCTACATCCACTGCTGAAGCAGAGTACATTGCTGCTCCAAGTTGTACATCTCAAGTACTCTGGCTTCAGAACCAATTATTGGATTATGGCATTACAGAGACTAAGACTCCATTATTAATGGATAGTGCTTCAGCTCTGTGTATTGTCAAAAATCCAGTCCAGCATTCTAGGACAAACATATAGAGATCAGACACCATTTTATTAGGGATTGTTTTGAAAAAGGTCTGATTGATCCAAAGTTTGTGCCAAGTGCTGATGAGCTTGCATATATATTTACTAAGTCTTTGGATAGTTCAACTTTCCAAAACCTTGTGTTAAGGCTTGGTATGCTGCAGCTAGAATAAGTGACAACTACTGATGATCTTAGTAAACAAGTACTCATGACCATTAGTAAACATGTCACAAATATGTACTGATTCTGTTAAAAGAAACTGATGCAGTTACAAACTACTAATGTAGTTACAACTACTGATGTTAGTAAAAACAGATAAGTACTGATGTCCTATGAAACAATTGAAAACAGCTAAAAAGTCTGATGAGTAAGTGTTGAGGACAGTATGAAACAGTTGAAAAGCTAATAATTGACGAAAACTACTGATGAGAATTTTCTCTTCATTCGTTTCCACAAACTGTTGTTTCACCTTAAACAACTGATGACAAAACCATGTTTTCAGTAGTTTCACAACTACTGATGACTAACACCAAGTTCTCAGTTGTTTCCTACACCTCAAGACAAAACCAAGGTTTTTAGTAGTTTCATAACTACTGATGACTAAAACCATGTCTTTAGTTGTTTTCAAATGTCTGATAGTTAAAACCAAGTCTTCAGTTGTTTTCATACAACTGCTGACAACACCAACACTTTCAGTCGTTTTCATTTCAGCCTTTTCTTAACCTATAAATACCTGCACTTATAGCCAAACGTTTCATTAGCCGTTTTCTATCCTTTTCTCTCTCAACAATGGCAACCATGAAACTCATACTTAGACACAACTGTGTTGCCTACCTCTCGAAATCGTCCTTCTGGAACAAATTTGATAACGCCATTGATCTTATGGTGGATTCCCAATACCGAACCGCCTTTCTTTTGAATCCTACCATATACCCCAATTCCTTACACCAATTCTGGACCAACGTCTCTGTCACAACTGGTGAAAATGATAGCCAAATCACTCTCCAGTCGTTGGTTAACCAGAAACAAGTGGTAATCACCCCTGACATCATTCGCAAAATCCTAAATTTGCATGATGCCACCTGTATTATAGAATACCCGAAAGGCACCATTGATATGTCTTTCATCAACAACGGATATGAAGGAGACTTAAGTGCTGCAACCATTCTCAAAAAGCACTTCCATGATGCTGAAAGACTTATCTTCCACATGGTGAATATCTGTCTTGCTCCAAAGATATCTTCATTGGATCAGATGTCCTCAAGATGGCAACAGGTATTGTATTCTATCATTGAACGACAAACTCTAAATTTTTCTGAGATAGTGTTTATGGAACTTAGGATCCGGCTCAGAAACCTATGACAAACAGATGGCTACTATATCCCAGGTTTCTCATGGCCATAATTTTAAATCAATTAAAATCTGAAGGCCTTGTTGGTCTTGGAGTCCCTGCTCCAGCTGACCCTACTCTCAAAGGGGTTGCCCGGCTGCTCAAACCCAAGCAGAGGGAACCCACAGCCTCCACCTCCAGATCCAAAGTTCCCACCAAACCCAAACCCCAAAAGCCCAAAAAGGCTACTCAGGGAGATGAGTCCCCTGTGGATGCCCCTGTACCACCAATACAGGAAACGCATACTGGTTCTAACCCCCCAGTCATGTCAGAGACTCAACCAGCTGAAACCGCACAGGTATCCTGTCCACAGGATCCTGTTGCAACCAAATTTGGGGATACCACATTACTGGAACCTATCTTAGTTGAGAGGGTTACAATTGAAGAGCATCTCTCACCTCGGGTGCAATCTGCTTCTGACCAATCTCCAACTGCAACCGCCCCTCAAAGCCCAACCCTTATAGTTGCTAAAGTGCTGAGTCAGTTGCATTCCTCACCCCCTCCCCAGAAACCAAACAACATTAGGAATACCTCAACAATTGAGGGGGAGGACCAAAATACTGCTGATAACCCACAACACAGGGGTTATAATGTTCAATCTCCAGGTGTAGAAGAGGAGGTTAGAACATCTGGTCAGGCTGTCACTTCTCCTGATTCAGCAAATGAACAGAATGAAGTTGGTACCATATATAAGACCTCACCAGAGGCAACTGCCAATGAAGGACAAAGTCTTGAGGCAGTAAGTCCCCAGAACCAAGAGCAAGGGGCACATGCATATACTAATCTACACTCAGGGCATGTACATCCTGATTTAATCAGGAGGTCAGATGATTCAGCAAAGACTGATGATGACCTGGGCTTTTTCTTTGATGTCTTAGCCCATAATACAATCCTAGAGACTGAGGTGACCAGACTCAAAGAGCTGCTAGCCAAAATGTCTTAGGATGAAAGTCCATCTACCCCCATTGACCCACAGATGGCACCTTCATTTGAAGGTTCACCAAACACACAGCCAATACACTTAACTAAGCCACCAGCCACTACTTTTGGCACCACCTCTCAGGGACAGAACCCCTCTAAGCAGATGGTTGCAACCTTTCAAAGCTCCTTACCTCTTATCACTACTAAGTCTAAGGCAGTGAAAGGAAGGAAAAGCAAGAGAGTAGAACATGAGAAAGAACCAGAAAAAGAAAAGGAGTTAGAGAAAGAACAAGAACTGATCTCAGAGAAACAGCTGATCACAATGCAAGAGCTGAGCACAGACAGAGAGCAAAAAGATCAGCTGATCACTTACAAAAGGAAGAAAAGTGCTGAGTCAAAGTCTGATGGAGAAAAGTCCTTAGAAGATCTTGTCAAAGAAGCTGATGAAGCTCATAGTAGATCTATGGACAAAATAATAGATCAGCTCTTCAGACAAGGTCATGACACAGCCACCTTAGATGTTGAGATCTGAAGGCTGGAGATAAATGAGATTCAAGCAAGATGGGCTAGTTATAGTGTGATGGATAGGGAAAGATTGGAGATTATGATTAGATTTATTGCCAAATATCTAGGAAGATCATTGATAGAGATAAAGTCTTGGTCCAGAGACAGTATCTTGGAGACAACCAAGAAAGTCTGTTCTGCTGGAAACTATAACAAAGGGTTGATCATCGAAGCACTGGATAAAGCAGGTGCTGGGAAGAGAACTGAGATGGCAAAGCTCTCCAAAGCCAAACTCACCACTAAACTGCTAGATCAGCCTTCTCATACTCCCACTCAAAAACAACCCTCAAAGCAATCATCTCTAAAATCTGCCAAGTCTATCCCTAAACCAAAACCACCCACAACTCAACCACAAAACCAATTCCATTACCCCAAAAACCATCTCAAACCATACCCAGTGATACACCCAGAAGGAGGAGAAGGGTGTTGAGGGTAGAAGAAGAAGAAGAAGAAGAGGATGATAATGATGACAGTCTGCCAATCTCTGTTGTTCTCAAACTTAAAACACCTGAGCCCAGAAGTCAACAGATGATCACACCTGACTTGCAAATGCAAATGGTGAAAGTGAAGAATGAAGAAGCAAAACAGCAGAAGCAGCATGATGAGCAATTTCTCAAAATGGTTGACAAGGACTTCCCTCAGTCCTCATCCATTCAAGAAATGAAGAAACAAACTCCGAGGCTATACACTCTTAGACATACATTCCAACATCAAAGAGAAAGAGTGAGAATTTGGCCAGACCCCAGCGTAAGTTTCAAAATTCACAAGAAGAACATACAAAGTAGATATCATGGCCAAGTGAAAAAGACTTTGAATGCTGCAATTATGTTGGCTATGGTAGTCTCACCTTGGGAGATTATAGAAGAATTAAAGAGAGCACACAACTCAAAGACAACCCCTCAATCTATACTTGAGAACAAAATGATCAAGAAGGGGCTGTTATACAAGAGGCTTGAAGATCTTCAAAAGAGTGAACTCCAGTTGTTGCTAGAAGGCTCTCATCCAGATGAATTCGCATACAGAGAGATCACAACTGTTGAGTTAAAGAATGGGAAGACAGTAAGATATCTGTCTGAATATTATGTCCCAGAGTTCTTCTTTGAGGGAGAAGCAGAAGAACTCACCAAGGAGGAACAAGTTGTTCTCTTTGAGGCCTATGCAAGTGAGTCTTACAGACTCATCAATAGGAATTAGGGTTCATGGTTGGGACAAGACTCTATGTCCAGTTTCCTCATGACAGAGTTCCCTTCCATACTTAGCCAATCAAAAGATCAGAAACCTTTTCCCGGCCTGTGCTTACATGATTACCTCTGAAGCTGATCAAGAGGGTGTTCCTGCCAAAGAATAAGTGGGATCATCAATAAACTTAGAGGTTTTGGCTGCATTGGTTCAGGGGGAGTTTGTTGGACCAAAAGAACCAATGAGCTTGATCAGAAAAACCTCTAAGTACCACAGACATTACAACTACTGAAGAAGATCACAACAGCTGAAGACATCAGCTGATTACAAGGTCTGAAGACAAGTTTGAAGACAAGATCCGAAGATTTCTACTAAAGAAAAAGTCTGAAAGTAAAGTACTGAAGACAAAGTCTGAAAGTGAAGTACTAAAGACAAAGTCTAAAGCTATCAGCTGAAGACAACGTCTGAAGTAAAAGTCTGAAGAACAAAGACTGAAGACAAAGACTGAAGACCAGAGTGATCAGTAGTTGTCACAACAGCTGAAGTTATTAACTTCAGTAGTTGTGATGGTTTTCCTTTTCAGTACTTGTAATTTACCTTTTTAGTTGTTTATAGTTTCAGTAGTTTTAGTTCAGTAGTTTCATGTTCTAGTACTTAGCATTCTCTAAGATTTGATCAGTTGTTGAGAACATTCTCAGTAGTTTTCATAGTTTCAGTTGTTTGTATAAATCTGTTAGATGTCACTATCAAGTGACATCAGCAGACATCACATTCCTTATATAAGGAATGTTGACCTAGTTGTAACGTGTGACATTCAGCCACCACGAAAGCATTTGAATGAAATATTCCTTTTGCAGAATTCTCTCTCTCTTTATAACCATGTGCTTTTCTATTGAATATCAATTGAGTTCTTGCTAAATTGTCTAATTCATTGTTCGAATTCCGCTGCAATCTACTCTAATTGATCAAACTTAGATCACTGATCCTAACACAGGGTCTGTCCTAGCCTCCTCTCGAGTCATCGTGAAAGCTCGAGCGCTTGCTTTCTACCTTCAGTTCCGGTCTTCTTCCCTGCCCCAGAACTCTCCGCCCTCGGCTTCTTGCAATCCCTGCTTAGATGGTCGTTCTCTCCACAGTTATAGCACCTTATAACTCCACAATCTCTAGCCATATGACCAGGCATCCCATATTTAAAGCAAATGTTTGATCCGTGTTTGTATTTTCCCGAATGCTCCTTCCCGCATTACCACATTTCTTTGATCCTGCACCAGATGTGACCACACGCTGGTCACGCACCTTCGCCACCTTGTTGTTTGGAGTGATCTACCATTTCCAAACCGTTTCCCATTCCAGTTTCAGTCACCACCATCCTTCTTGTTCAACTCAGCTGCCACCACTTCTCGCTCGTCTTATAGTCTTCCTGCCAGATCAACCACCGACCTAAACATACTCAGTTGGGCAACGATCATGTGCCTACGGATATCCACGGCAAGCCCTTGATATACCTTTTGATCATTCACGAAAGAGGTGTAACCTGATTTGACACCAGCCGGGCCATCTCGTTAAACTTCGTGGTGTATTGCTCATGGGTCATTGTTCCCGCCTCCAGCTGTAGGAACTCCCTCTCGACCTTGTCCATCTCTCGGTGAGGACAAAACTCCTCAATCACCAGCTTCTTAACTCTGCCCACCTCATCCTCTAGATAGCCCTGCTACCCTCAGCTTGGACAATATTGTCCCACTAACACAAATCCGAGTCCATAAATGAGTGGGCAACAAACTTTACCTTCTGGTCTTCCCGACACTTGTTGATATTAAGTACCGCCTCTATCTCTCTCACCCATCACTGAGCAGCAACATCAGTGCCATTACCATTGAAGGTTGGGGGATTGCATCTTTGAAATGCCCCGTAGTTGTAGCCTCGTGCAGCCTCCGGCCCAAACTCTTCTTCCTCCTCCTCATCCTCGGAGAAAACCATCTTAGTCTCCAGTCGCTCCCGTCCTCCCGAGGACATGTTCCTCTCCCTTCTTTCTCCTTCCCACACAACCTGTACTACTTTGGTCACCACAAAGGGTACGATCATCTGCATGACCTGATGCACCTCTTAATTAACAGCCTCTTTCACCGAGGCTCTCAAGTTAGCACTCTCGTCCCCGGCCTCCAGACGAGGGGTCTCGGGTTCTTCATGAAACACTTCTTTGGCCCTATGCCTTCCTCTTTTGACTCGTGGCTCAACACCACGTCCACCACGACCCCACCACGTGAAGCCTTTGAGGATCTACCACTGGCCATCCTCTAAACACGCTATAAGATTCAAACACTAACACGGTTATTCAAGGTAATAGCTCAGTTTATGTCAAGTATAGTAAGTCCCAAGTTACAGTGGCCAGTTATGATTAGCCACTTACTTTACTCTTCATACCCCAAGCATTTCCTATCCTGACTACATCAGTATCTAAATCTACTAAAGGCACATAAGCCACATAACATGCACACATAATATCGGTTAACATTAAGAAAATACCTAATGGCATGTAGCTACTCGGACTGGCATCCCTTCCCTTTTCGTCCCATTCTCAGTTTAAGTTAAGGTTTTTTTTCAAAATTTACCCGTTCACTTAAACTTTGGCTCTGATACCAACTTGTAAGGCCCCATTCCCGAGACGCTCACAGCTCGTCAACTATCGCACATAAAATATATATTTACATTAACTTTACTAAAACGGGCAGCAGAATCATTTTTAAACAACCATTTAATTCATATAAATAATTGCTTTTGCAAAATAATACAACATTCATTACAAAATATCATTTGTTTGTATTACAATGCAAAAATATCATCATTATACAAAATGGATGTCATCTAAAACAAGCCAAGTAGCCACCTCGTGCCATCCTCAGCAACCATTACCTGACAACTGGAAAATGCATAAAAATTCAGTGTTATTGAGTGAGTTTTATAAAAATTTATATTACCTTTCCTTCATTAAAACATTTTCTTGCTATCGCACGTGATCACACATCATTCGTACATCAAGGTAATAATTATTATCTTCATCATCATTCGTACATTTCGTACTTATTGCACTTTTCGTAAATTTATTATCTTTCACTTCTATCTACGTCCTATCATATGCTTAACCTCCCTCTTGAGCACAAAGCTATATTATCTAGGGTTAAGTGACGAGGACCCCATATCGCACGTATAGAGTAATCACATAGACTAACTCCCCCTGTGTGTGTGAACTCTTATAGGTTAGCCAAAATTACACGCTACATAACACACACTAATTACCAAATCGCACATATTGGAGCAGTCACCAAGGCTAACTCCTACTGTGTGTATGAATTCTTACGAGTTAGCCAAAATGGCACACTGCAAACACCCAATAGAGCTAACAACTCTTATTGAGTTGTGAACCTCCTTTCATTTGCTTGCAAGACTTTTCATTCATTCATTCATTCATTATGTTCCACTTTCATTATCTTAAATCTTTCACTTCGTTAAGATAATGCTCTAAGTTCATTATCATATTCACACAATGTAAATTCACATCATAATACGTAGTAAGTAACATAAGAATACATATCATACATAAGCATAACATCATCACGCATCATCATACATGACATATACCATCGTACATCATAATAAACATCATGCATCATAAACATCATGCACCATACATTCACATACATAAACATATGCACCATAACCATAAACATCATAAAACATAACTGACCCTTCGCGGGACAATGGGGGTTCGGGGGTGGCAGCCCCTGATAGCGGAGACGTAGGGGCAGTAGCCCCTAGTGGGATCCAAAGGGCAAAGCCCCTGGCTGGTTCCTTTAAATCATATATTTAGTATGCATTTCCAGCCCCAAACTAGTTCAAAACCTTTAAATAGGGGATCTAGAACTCACCTAGACTCAATGAGTAGCTTCTCAATCGAGCTTTCAAAACAAGGGACGCACTACACAGCCTACAGATAAGTTAACACTCAAAAGGGTTAATTTCTGCCTGATTTTGCTGCTAATTTCGCTGCTAATTTCGCTGCCAGATCAGCAGTTTCGCTGCTATTTTCTCTAGCAGTTTTGCTGCTAGTTTTGCTAGCAGTTTCACTGGCATCTTCGCTGCTAGTTTTGCCCAACTTTCATTGGAAAACCATGTCTGTGAAACTACCTACGAAACTACAGTTTCGCAGGAAGTTTTCATAGTTTCGCTGGACGACTACGCAATTTCGATGGATGAACCTGTAATTTCGCCGAACGGGCTGAAAATTACGAACCAATCTATTTTTGACCCAAAACTACAATCTTTTACATCCAAAACCTTGGTTTATCACCTAATAAGCTATATCTAAGCTTCTTACTTGTTTTCTTACACAAAAACGTGAGCTTTGGGTGAATCTTTGCCACTTTCAAAAACTCAAGCCCTAGAATCCGGGTTTATATCAAAATGAAAGATTAGATGATGTTTATTACGTGCATTCTTGGTGTTTTCGTGTTGCTTGGATGCCCACAAACACCGATCTTCAATCTTGTGATAAACCGAGCCTTAAATTTTCAATTATCTTCACTTTCTCTCTTTACACTCTCTCTTTAGAATTGGAGTGTTGAGTTGCAAATAAGAGTTGCTCAAGCTGATCTGTTTATATATATGTCGGGTGTTTCCGGGACCTTAAACTCGTCAAACTCATAACCGAAAGAGTTAATTCAGTCTATAACTGTAACTCCAGGATGAATAAACTTGAATCAAATCATGAAGATTTAGATCAAAATATGATAATCACAATCAAAACCCCTTTGATCTTCAAGTAGATTGCAAAATATTGTTTACTAGTAAATCCCTCAATCTATTGGTCATGCAACCATTAACCTAATTCTAATTACAATTAGGTTATTTATAGTGTATATAATATTCACTAATTACATTTAACCCCCTAGACTTAGGCATATTAATGAAATTACATATAAAACATAAAAATGACTAAAACCAAGATAAAATATATTTTGTTCACACAAAATATATTTATTACAATAAAACTCCTAGTCATCTAAATCTTCAACTTCTCGTCTCGCATCCTCGTCTCGAACGTGTCGGGTTTGACTTTTGTTGACTTTGACTATGATGTTGACTTTTGTTGACTTTGACTATGTTGATAATATAGACTGTCTTTTACAGCTCCAACAATACTCCCCCTTAGTCTATCATTATCAACGTCTTCAAACGAAATCAGCACCGATAAGTCAACAATAGAAAGTTCTTCAAATTGAAGCTTTCTGAATCTGATTAGAAAGATTATTCATCTCATTAGCTCCCCCTGTTTATATGCTCCCCCTTTTCGTGTGCATCCTTTGTAAAGATATTGGAACAACTTTCCCCAATCTCCAATCTCGCATGCTTCAGAAGATGTAGGAGGAGGATTCCTAGCTCGCATTCTTCTGCAAACTTGAAGAATAGGTTCTCTGATCCGATATACTACTCAACTGATGATCGACCATCACTTACAGCTAATATCTAATCACATTCTCAAAACACAATCTTGACATTTCTAGTTAGATCATTTCATTTTAACAAAATAAACCCGTGTTTAACTGTGTGTGAAAAACAAGCGAACCCGTGTTTGTTTGTGCGCAATTTCTATGAAAAACATGAAAAATGATAAAATTGTAACAGCATAATATGGAAGACCTAAAAAAATTTGAAATGAAAATGTATTATAATTTTTATTTTATTATATCAACATTTTTTATCTATCATTTTTTTTATTTTTTATTTTTTTACACCGAGAACTGAATCGGTCATGACATCATATTGTCAAGATATACTTTAGCACAAAGATGAATTTATACATCGACAAGCAATGAGATCACACTGATAACTGAATCTAATCACAGTCTTTGAATGATTTTGAAATTCTAAAACAGATCAATAATGATTGCAGATATGTTTGTCCACTTAAACTCATGCCTTATCTTTTTCAACAAACAACATATGATTTGTTAAGGTTTGATTAGATGCTTTAGAATGTTAGGACCCCACAATAATTTGGCGAAAACCCTCACCAACCTCAGGATTTCTTGAATTTTGTAACGATCTTTATAGAGCAAGGCTTGTGCATTAGTGTGCAAGTAATGATTATCAACAGAATATGGCATTCTGTGATGAATTCATCTTTAGATGATTTGACACAACTTAGACCAAAATGGTGAGAGCTCCAGGTCTATACTCACGTATAACAAAGGAGATGACCATTTAATCATGTGCCGATGAGAGCTCCAGGTCAGTACTACCGTACAGCAGAGGAGATCATCATTCCAGGTCAGTACTTCCGTACAGCAAAGGAGATTAGCACAAACACAAGACACATAAATACACCAAACATAACTCAAAGATATGGCTTATATGATTTGTATCATGGTGGGTGAAAGATCAATTCTCAATCCAATTTTTTCAGGACTCAGGCTTTGTGCAGGCCAAAATTTTTTTTGCGTAAATCCAGACGTCCTTAAGCATATATTTTAATTTAAATCATGATGCTGCTGTCTACTTTATTCTTCAGGCTGAGTCTACGAAGCATATCATTAAAGAATCTGTTTTCTTTTCTATTATTTTCAATTAAAAATAAGATGTGAATCAGATAACAGCATCACTTACTATCATTTCTCATTTTAAACGCAAGTCATGCAAAAACAAGCATTTCAAGAAGATATACAATCATTTCTCAATCATCTCAAATCAAGTTCCCAGTTCATTTTTCATTTTTATTTACTTATACTCTCCCCCAAAATTTTTATTTTTGCAAACTTTTTTTTTAATTTTTCTAATTTTTATTCATTTAATTTTTTTTTAATTTTTTTAATTTTTTTAAATTGTACAAAAGTAGAAACTTATGAAAGAAGGTCTTCCAAACTACATTGATGTGAAGATAAGTAATGAATTTTCAAGAAATATGTAGTGATTATGAAGTGAGAACTGTGATTGTGTAGATAAAAATCCAGATTGTGGATAAAATACCATGACGTTAACCTGTTTATTCCACCTCAAATTGAATTATGAACAATTCTTGTCAGTAAACCGGATTACTAACAGTCCTCCTGAACTATTCCTGCACTCATTTACAAATAGTTAGAAAGGGGAACCCAGGCCATTATAGTCCTGGGAGTTCCTTTTTCATTAAGATAAGTAACAAGCTTCTACACACAACCGTTTAAACAATCAAGGATTGGTGTATCCTTCTATTGGACCAAAAGAACCAATGAGCCAGATCAGAAAAACCTTTAAGTCCCATAGACATCATAACAACTGAAGTGGTATACAACAGCTGAAGACAAAGTCTGAAGACAACAATTGAAGACAAAGTCTGAAGACAACAGCTGAAGACAATGTCTGAAGACGAAGTCTGAAGAAAAAGTCTGAAGACAACTGCTGAAGACAAAGTCCGAAGACAACAGTTGAAGACAAAGTCTGAAGACAAAGTTTGAAGAAAAAGTCTGAAGACAACAGCTGAAGACAAAGTCTGAATACAAAGTCTAAAGACAACTACTGAAGATAAATTCTAAAGATCAAGTTCTCAGAAGTTGTCACAATAGCTGAAGTAGCTCTCTTCAGTAGTTTGATAGTTTACTTTTCAGTAGTTTGTAATCAATAGTTTTATTTTATGTAAAACATCTGAAGTACTTACACTTTAGATGTTATAACTTCAGTAGTTGTAATGTTAGCTTGTACTTAGCTTTTTGTGAAGGTGTCCTCAGTTGTTATGGACATCTTCAGTAGTTTAGTCTACTTTCAGTTGTTTGTATAAATCAGTTAGCTGTCACTATCAAGTGACATCAGCTGACGTCACATTCCTTTATAAAAGGAATGTTGACCTAATTTCTTTGGAGCCGAAGCTCGTGCGTGGATGAAAATATTCTTTTTGCAGAAAATTGTCTCTCTCTATAACCGTCACTATTGATTGAATATTCATATTATTCTTGCTTAAATTTCATCTAATTCTTGTTCTATTCCGCTGCAAATCATAATCTAATTGATCAAACTAGATCCCGATCCTTTCAAATCGTATCAGAGCATGGTAATCATTGATTGATTTAACAATTGATCATTGAAACTGCTCTTTTGATATCTAAGTTTGATCAAATTAGCAAATTTGCAAGAATTGGTTATAGAGTTTGATTTTCTGTTGCTTCCGGTGAATTAATTTGAGATTCGTCTTGTTTCAAACTAAGTTGTTGAGTTGTTGAGTTTTTGAGCTAGATCTGTTAAAATTTCATTGAACCTGTTTGAATTGGTGAAAATGGCTACATCAATCAATGATCCTCACAATACTAGCTCCTCAACAAAGCCTCCGATGCTTGTTAGGAGTGAGTATAACATATGGCAACGTCGAATGCTCCATCACCTGTCTGTCAACAGTTCAGGTTGTTGGAAATCTGTGGTTTATGGACCATATAAGCCTATGGTGAGTAATCCGGAAACCAATGAGATGGTTCCGAAGAAGAAAGAGCAATACTCAGATGAAGATCTGAAACTGTTTGAAATTGATGCTAAAGCCCATGGAATTCTGGCCATGGCATTGCCTAATGAAATCTATTGTGGACTTATGCATCGTGAAACTACGCATGACCTCTGGGTTGCTCTGAAAGAACAATTTGGAGGAACTGATGAGGTCTTGCCAAACAATAGAGAGATCCTTGCCCAGCAATATGAGACATTCTCTCATAGAAAGGGTGAGTCACTGACTCAATAGTTTGAGCGATTTTCCTGTTTGATATCTGAGCTGAAAATGGTTAAACATGAATATACAAATAATCAGATGAACAACAGATTCCTCAGATCCCTGCCTGAGAGATGGGACACATATACTATTGTCTTACGCTCCAGTGCAAATCTAGACAATCTATCTCTCACCCAACTTCATGAGGAACTATTAACATTTGAAAGAGAGATAGAACAGAAAAGGAAACTGGATTCATCTGGGAAGCTCACTGATGATTTTGTATCAGGGAATACTGCTCTGGTCGGTCATGAGTCAGAATATGCTGCATCAAAAAGTTCTTATGATGAGCATATAGATTTCTCTTCAAATAGTGGAGATCCTGCTTTTGTTGGTGTTGATAGTAATTTAGGGTGTAGTAGTGATAATTTGTGCTTTTTGATGGATGATTTGAAAGGAATTGCTGATGATGGTCTGGAAGAGATGGATATTTTGAGCCAAATGGCATTAATCAATATCAGATCTCAAAAATTTTAAAAAAGGACAGGTAGAAAATTTCCTGGTCTCTCTGGAAAAACCAAAGTTGGTTTTGACAAGAGCAAGTTGAGGTGTCACAAGTGCCATAGACTTGGACATTTTGCAAGAGAGTGTAGATCATCAGGATCTAACTCTTCTGCACCCTTTGTGACCTTTCCATGCAATAGCTCACAAAACAAAAGGCAACATTCTACCAATTCTGGTCATCATTCACAAATTCAATAATCTCCTGCATATTTTGTCCCTCAATGTCCAATGCCATATCCTTATCCCTGTTTTTACATGCCTTAGTCCAGTCAGTTCAAGTACCCATAGCTCAACAACCAGATGCCCTGCCAGAGCCTCAACCATCTCAATCAAATCAACAATCTCAATCTCAATCACATCAAAGCTTTTGCACACCTAGAGTTGTTGACTGGAGTAGCTTACCAGATGATCTTTCTGGTTATCCTAAACAATTGTTTTCTAGTGCTGGTCAACATGGTGGTGAAAATCCTTTTGGAAATTTTGCTTTTTTAGCCCTAGAGTCTACTTATGGTTCATGCTCAAATGCTGCATCATCTCAGGTACCACAGGTATCTTTTGAGGCTAAGGCCAAGTTGTGTTCTGAGTCATGCATAGCTGCTTTTGTCTCAATTAGAGAAGCAAATGTAGCTTTAATTGATCAAAATCTTGACTTAGAGAAAGTGATTTCCAAAAGAAAAGCTGAGTTTGAGTCTATCTTAAATGAAAAAGATGATTAGACTTACAAATTAAAATGTCAAATCACTGATGAAAAGGAATAGGTAGAGGTCATGTTAGAGAATTATAAGAATCTCAAAGAAACACTTGCAGCTACTCAAGTAGAGTGTGAACGCTGGGTAACATCCTGCAAGGGGTTTGAAATGATTCTCAGCAAGCAAACAGCTTCAAATGTGAAGTTTGGGATTAGGTATAATCACACTGTACCTCTTACAGATTTTACTCCCGCGATAGAAGTAAAATCTGAAGGTGAAAGCAATTCCCAAACCACATCATCATGTGTCTCATCCTCAAGTGATAATCCAAAATCAGAGGATGAAGTTAGTATTAGTACCTCAGCTAATCAATTTGTTGATGGTCTCACTGCTGATAAAATCATGATCAAAGAAAAACTGAGCACTTCAGGTGTTGTCTCATAAAGTATTTAAAGTACTGAAGGGCAAGTAACAACACCTGAAGAGCATTTCAAACTAAATGAAAACAAACATGGTTTGACAACTGCTGAAAAGTCTATCAGGATATCCAAAAGTACTCATAGAAAACTTCTGAAGAACAAATCTTCCGTTGTTACAAATCCTTTAGTACTTAACATAAGTACTAAGAGGAAGAAAGTACTGAAGAACACACCTTCAGTAGTTTCATCTTCTTTAGCAGTTGAACAACAGAAGATGAAGAAAAAGCCATGTGAAATATGTGGTCTATTCAATCATCTCACTGATGAATGTTGGTACAAAAAGGGATCCAAATTCAACAAAGATAAAATCATTAAAAAGAAAATTAATAAAATGAAAGATGAATTTGAAACTAAGTTTGTACCACAAACATCTCAAACTGATAACCTAAAGTTCTTACAAAAATTTAAAAAGAAGGAAGGGGTTTATCATAAAACAGCTGAAAGTATTCCTCATGGAATATCAAAACACCAGACTAAGTCTGTGTCTTTCAAAAAGGAGGACATGGTGAGTCACAGGAACCAATCAAAAACAAGTACTAATGTGTCTGGTGAACTGAAGGCTTTATCAACCAATCAGACACAACTTGTTATGATGGTTCAACATCTGTTGGGGAGAGTTACCAAATAGATGTACCTGTGATTAAACAACGGAAAAGGAAAAATAAGCCAAAATCAAAGGAATCCTTTTCAGCACCATCTCCACCTTCAAAGGCTGTTAATCATAACAAATCAGTTAGTATAAAATCTGTTGATGAGAACAGACCCAAAACCAAAATGGTTTGGGTCTCAAAAGCTAACTAGTTTCTTGTGCCAAATGCAGGGTTCTTCAGCATGCCAAAGAAGCATCTGGTATGTGGAAAGTGGAGGATCTATGCATATGATAGGGAGTAGTTCTCTTCTTCGTGACTACTCTCAAGGAAAGAAGGGATTTGCATCTTTTGGTAATGATGCTAAGGGTTACATCATCGGCAAAGGCTTTGTGTCAAATGGTGAAATAAGATTTGATGATGTTAACCATGTGGAGAATCTCAAGTATAACTTGTTGAGTGTCAGTCAAATGTGTGATAAAGGGCATGTTGCATTTTTCACCAGCCAGAACTGTCGGATTCCGTCTTCCAATGTTTTGAGAACGATTGACAAGATATTGGATGAATATACTCTCCTAAAGGCCAACAGGATTAGAACAGTATATGCCTTAGACTTATCACAGAAAATTGATCTAAAAGGCCATCCATGTCTGTTCTCCAAGGCCTCTCCTCAGGAATCTGAACTATGGCACAGAAGGCTTGGTCATGTGAATCTTAAAAACATGAACGAGCTTATCCATCATGGTTTAGTGAGAGGTCCGCCATTAAAGGAGTTCAAATGTGATGACAACTGTTCTGCTTGTTTAAAAGGAAAGAAACACAAAGTATCATTCCCTCCAATAGAAGAACCAAAGTCCACTGCATGCTTGCAATTACTGTATATGGATATTTTTGGTCCAGTAAGAGTGATGAGCATGGCAATGAAAAAATACTGTCTGGTAATTGTGGATGATTATTCCAGATTTGTATGGACCTTCTTCTTACATTCAAAAGATGAGGCTGGTCAAATCAATATCTACTTTGTGTTGTATGTGGAAAAGCAGTATTCCCTTCCAGTGAAGTGTTTGAGTAGTGACAACGGCAGAGAATTTAGAAACCACACGCTTGATCAATTCTATTTATCTAAGGGAATCAAGAGGCAGTATAGCATTCCAAGAACTCCTGAGCGAAATGGAGTGGTGGAGAGAAAGAACAGGACCCTTATTGAAGCCGCAAGGTCAATGTTGGCTGGTTTGCCACTAACCTTTTGGGCTGAAGCTGTCAACACAGCTTGCTATGTGCAAAATAGAGTGTTAGCAAATCAGAGGTTGATGAAGACTCCTTATGAAGTGTTACATCATTTGGCTCCTCTAATTTCCTTTTTAGAGCATTTGGGTGTCCCTGTTACATTCTTAACACAAAGAATCCACTTGAGAAGTTTGAATCAAAGGTGGATGCAGGGTACTTTGTTGGGTATTCATCTACTTGCAAGGCATACAGAGTTTTTAATTGCAGAACAAAGATAGTTGAAGAAACATTGCATGTAAAGTTTAATGAATCTCCAAAGGACAAAATCCCACAAAACCCTGTGAAGTTATTTGATTTGGAAAAACTGCAATATGTTCCTTATCAGTCTCCAGCTATTGCAGATTCTGTGAATCCATCATCTCCTGCAACTTGTCATCCATCTGGTGGTACAAATGCAAGTTTTAGTGATCACCTGCCTGAGTCTACTAAACTTGATGTTCCTGTAGCTTCAGCAGTTTCATCCACAACAAATGCTGATGAGATCTCCGAATCCTCTACTTCATTTGAATTTCCATCTCATTCTAGGTTTCAAGAGTCTGGATCAACATCTGTTGCTGTTGAATCCCCTACAAACACTTACACAGATCTTATTGAGTACCAAGAACTAAAGAATCACCCCATGTCTCAGATCATTAGTGACATCAATTCTGGTGTTTCAACTAGACGTCAATTATCCAATTTCTCCTTTTATGCTCTCTTCATCAGTCAGCAAGAGCCAAAGAACTATCATATTGCATTAAGAGACAATGGATGGGTTGAAGCCATGCAACTTGAGCTTCTTCAGTTTCAAAAGCAGCAAGTGTGGGAACTAGTTCCTCTACCCCAAGGTAAGTGTGCAATAGGCACTAAATGGGTGTTTAGGAATAAAACTGATGAAAAAGGTCAAATTGTCAAGAACAAGGCCAAACTGATTGTACAAGGGTTTTCACAAGAAGAAGGTATTGATTATGATGAAACATTTTCCCCTGTAGCCACACTGGAGGCAATCAGATTGTTCTTAGCTTATGCTGCTTTCCATAATCTTAAAGTTTTTCAAATGGATGTCAAAAGTGCATTCTTATATGATAAAATAAAAGAAGAAGTTTATGTGTGTCAACCACCAGGTTTTGAAGATTATAAACATCCAGATTGGTGTGTAAGCTTGATAAGGCTCTTTATTGGTTGAAACAAGCTCCCAGAGCCTGGTATGAAACACTATCTAACTTTCTTCTTCAAAACAATTTCACTAGAGGCTCCATAGATAAAACTTTGTTCATTAAGAAAGTAGGCATGCATAAGCTCCTTGTTCAAATTTATGTAGATGATATTATTTTTGCATCCTCTGATCCACAGTTGTGTGATGCCTTTACTAAGTTGATGCAACAAAACTTTGAAATGAGTGCCATGGGAGAATTACAGTTCTTTCTGGGTTTGCAAATCAAACAAATGGCTGATGGAACTTTCATTCATCAGTTAAAATATACAAAGGATCTGTTGAAAAAGTTTGATTTACAAAATTGTAAGCCCTGTTCTACTCCAATGTGCAGCACCACACAACTGGATGCTGATCAGAAAGGTAAAGCAGTTGATGAAACTCTTTACAGATGTATGATTGGTTCCTTGATGTACCTTACAGCTTCTAGACCAGACATTATGTTTGCAACTTGTGTCTGTGCAAGATTTTAGGCTACACCTAAAGTATCCCATATGATTGCAGTCAAAAGGATCTTTAGATACTTGCAAGGAACTCAATCTCTAGGACTTTGGTATTCCACTAGGCACTCTGGCAAATTAGTTGCTTTCTCTGATAGTGACTATGCAGGGTGTAAATTAACCAGAAAATCAACCTCTACTGGATGCCAATTTCTAGGCAATTGTTTAGTTTCTTGGCAGTGTAAGAAACAAACTTCAGTTGCTACATCCACTGCTAAAGCAGAGTACATTGCCGCTGCAAGTTGTACATCTCAGGTACTCTGGCTTCAGAATCAATTACTGGATTATGACATTACAGAGACTAAGACTCCTTTACTGATGGACAGTGCTTCAGCTCTTTGTATTGTTAAGAATATTGTCTAGCATTCTAGGACCAAACATATTGAGATCAGACATCATTTTATCAGGGATTGTTATGAAAAAGGTCTCATTGATCCAAAGTTTGTTCCTAGTGCTGATGAGCTTGCAGATATATTTACTAAGCCTTTGGACAGTGCAACTTTCCGAAATCTTGTGCTAAGGCTTGGTATGCTGCAACTAGAATGATTTGACAACTACTGATGATCTCAGTTCACAAGTACTGATGAGCATTAGTATACAGTTGTCATAAATAAGTACTCATAAGTTATTTTATCGTCAGCAGTTTTCATAACTACTGAAAACTAAATTACTTAAAAGTACTGAAGTACTTTATTTGTTGAAAAGTACTCATGTAGTTACAACTACTGATGTGGTTACACTACTGAGTCTGTTCTAACAGATAAGCTTGATGACCAATGAACATCTGAAAATCAGATAGTCTGCTTAGTAAGTGTTAAGGTCAATGAAACAACTAAGATTTGTGAATTGACAACAACAACTGATGAGAAATTTTACTCTTTAATTGTTTCAAACAACTGTTGTTTCATTTCAAAACAACTGAAGCCAAAACCAAGTCTTCAGTAGTTTCTAACTATTGATGACTAACACCAAGTCTTCAGTTGTTTACAACATCTGAAAGTTAAGACCATGTCTTCAGTCGTTTTCTAACAACTGATGACTAACACCAAAACTTTTAGTTGATTTCTTTCAGCTGTTTCATAACCTATAAATACCTAACCCTAACTTCAAACTTTTCATAACTCTTTTCAGAACTTTCATCTCCATTAATGGCGACCATGCAAATCAAACCACGACACAACTGTGTTGCCTACCTCACAAAATCGGCCTTTTGGACTAAGTTTGATGCTGCCATTGATCTGATGGTTGATTCCCGTTCATACTGCTTTTCTTCTGAATCCAACCATCTATCCCGATACCCTTCGCCAATTCTGGACAAATGTCACTGTCCATACCGGTGAGAATGATGTCGCGATCACTCTCTAGTCGTTTGTAAACCAAAAGAAGGTGGTCATCACTCCTGCTATCATTCGCTAAACCCTAGATCTGAATGATACCACCTTTGTCACCAAATACCCAAAGAGCACCACTGATCTATTATTCATCAACCATGGGTATGAGGGCGACCTAAGTGCTACCACCATTCTAAAGAAGCACTTCCATGATCTTTCATATGATCAATGTCTGCCTTCCCCCTAAATCCTCTTCATGGGATCAAATGTCATCGAGGTGGCAGCAAGTATTGTTTTCTATCCTTGAACGCCAAAGCTTAAAATTTTCTGAAATTATATTTTTGGAATTAAAAGATCTGGCAATGAAACCTGTGGCTAACAGATGGATATTATATCCAAGGTTTCTTATGGCCATAATCATCAATCATGTAAAATCCGATGGCCCTGTTGGCCTTGGAGTCCCTGCTGTGGTAGTTTTGCCTGAGGTATACTCCAGGCACAACTCTGACCCAAAACTCAAAGAGGCTGCCAAACTGCTAAAACCCAAGCAGAGGGAACCCACAGCCTCATCCTCTAGATCCAAAGTCCCCTCCAAACCACAATCCAAACAACCAAAAAGGCTACTCAGGGAGTTGAGTCCCCTGATGATGCCCTGCAACACAAGGCAGGATGAAACTACTTGTAGTAATCCCCTTGTAGTTTCCAAGACTCTACCAGCTGAAACTGCTCAGGTATCCTCTCAACATGATCCTGATGCAACCAAAAATGGGGAAACCACATTACTGGAATCTCTCTCACTTGAGAAGATTGCCATTGAAGAGCACCATTCACCCCAGGTGCAATCTTCTTCACACTAATCTCCCACTGAAGCCACACCTATAAGCCCAACTGTGGTTATTGCACAAGTGCTGACTCAACTACATTCCTCTAACCCTCCCCAGAAACCTATTACCACTAGAAAACCTCAACAGTTAAGGGAGAGGATTAAATGTGGCTGATAACCCACAGCACAGGATTATAGAGTTCAATCTCCCTGTGTAAAGGAGGAGATTCGAACATTTGGTGAGGCTGCCTCTTCTCCTGTTTCAGCACATGAAGGATGAAGGTGGTACCATCTCGAAGACCTCACCAGAGGCAACTGCCAATGAAGGACATATTCCTAAGGCAGGAAGTCCCCAGTTCCAAGAAATATAGGCACATGTGAATACTAATCTACACTCAGCACATGCTCATACTGATTTAATCAGGAGGTCAGATGACTCAGCAAAGACTGATGCTAACCTGGGCTTTTTCTTCGATGTTCTAGCCCACACCATTCTTGAGCCTGAGGTATGTAGACTACAAGAACTGCTTGCCAAATTGCCACAAGAATCAAGTCCTCTGCCCAATTTCACCCATAGATGGCAGCTTCTTCTGAAGCTCTCCTACACTACGCACTACTCCCCAACAACTCTGCCACCAGCCTCTGATTCAGGCACCAGTTCTTAGGGACAGAACCCCTCTGAGCAAATGGTTGTTGCTTTTCAACCCTCCTTACCTCTCATCACTTCCATCATCACTATCATTGTGCATCAAGCCATTGATGAGAGGCTTTCCTCAAATTTCCAAACCTTAGTTGATGATGTTGTTTCTAAGAGACTTTCTAACATTCAAACCCCTGAACCCAATGCAACCAAAAAGGGGGAGTCTAAGTCAGTGAAAGCAGACAAAAGAAAGAGAGTTGAAGAGGAAGAAGAAAAAGAGAAGAAAGAAAATGAGATGATCACATACAAGAGAAAGAAGAGTGTTGTACAACTGATGATGAGAAAAAGTTAGAAGAACTGATCAAAGAAGCTGATGAGCAACATAGCAGATATATGGATAAGATCATTGATCAACTCTTCAGACAAGGTTTTGACACAACCAAACTTAACTCTGAAATTAAAAGGCTAGAGATTCAAGAGATTGTGCATATATGGGCAAGTTGTAGTGAGAAAGAAAGGGAAAGACTGAAGACATCTGCTGAAGACATCTACTAAAGACAAAGTCTGAAGACAAAGTCTGAAGACAAAATCTGAAGACAAACTCTGAATACAAAGTCTGAAGACAAAGTCTGAATACAAAGTCTGAAGACAAAGTCTAAACACAACAGCTGAAGACAAAGTCTGAAGACAAGTCTGAAGACAACAGTTGAAGACAAAGTCTGAAGACAACTGCTGAAGACAAAGTCTGATGACCAAGTTCTCAGAAGTTGTCACAACAGCTGAAGTAGTTCTTTTTAGTAGTTGTGATGGTTTACTTTTCAGTAGTTTTTAATGAGTAGTTTTATTTTATGTAAAACATCTGAAGTTCTTACACTTTAGATGTTATAACTTGAGTAGTTGTATTGTTAGCTTGTACTTCGCTTTTGTGAAGGTATCCTCAGTTGTGGTGGACATCTTCAGTAGTTTAGTCTACTTTCTATTGTTTGTATAAATCAGTTAGCTGTTACTATCAAGTGACATCAGCTGATGTCACATTCCTTTATAAAAGGAATGTTGGCCTAATTTCTTTGGAGCCGAAGCTCGTGCGTGAATGAAAATATTCTTTTTGCAGAAAATTGTCTTTCTCTATAACCGTCACTGTTTGATTGAATATTCATATTATTCTTGCTTATATTTCGTCTAATTCTTGTTCTATTCCGCTGCAAATCTTAATCTAATTGATCAAACTAGATCCGATCCTTTCACCTTCTTTTTAATTTGCCAAATTTGTTTCGGTTCAATTAATTTGGATTTGAATGAATTAAATTTGGAAGTCATTTTTTGTTTAAGACCGAAGGAAAAGAATTTGGTGTTAAACCTTCGGTCATTTTCATCTTTGAATCATGTGAAACCGGCTTCATAGGAAAAGGTTTGGATGAAGGGTTTTTCATCCAACCATTCAAAGATGTGTGCTTTTTACCTCTTGATCTAGAGAAGCAACCCGTGTAGCCTTTACCCATCTGGAACATTCGTTGTAGACTTACAGCTGGAGAAGCAATTCGTTTTGCCTTTACCATCCGTAGCAAGCCTTTAAGGACATTTCTTTACCACATGACCTTCTTTTCCACACTCAAAACAAGCCTTGAAAGGCTTTTGATTCTTTGTAGTCCCATGTTATGCAGCTGGTGATGAGTATTGCTTGGAGCTTGTAGCAGATTCTCGCTTGTTCTGAAGTTTCCCGTGTTGAGCAGTGAATGAGATCTTTACTGATTGACTGTGATGCTTTGAAATTGGAGAAGAGATCCGTATTGGTCTTGATTGAGCTTCTGGAAGCTTTCGATACTTGACAATGTCAGGAGATATCTCGATCTATGAGGAACCAACATGCTCCTCTGTGTTTGATTGATCATCTGAGCTTATCCAGTCTCGTATACACAGATTTGCTTCCAAAGGATCTTGATTGACACCTTGTATTGTGTTGGCTTCGCTTATAGGATTCTGATTGCATGATGATTCAGCAATTGTTCCTCCTTTGACAAACCTGACAGGAACAAACGAAGGAATGTTACCTGATTTGAATTTGTTGAAGAAAGTTGAAGAAGCAACTGATATTGGTATTGGAGCATCAGAAGTGGGATCGTCATTAATCTTCTTATCAGACCCTTGCTTGAGGAATCCCAAACCTACAGGAGAATCCTGCATATCTCTAATCTTTTTAAGATTAACGTTGCTTAAACCTGCATTTAAACTATTAGTTTCTGCAGCTTCAATCAAATCATTAGATGGATGAGATTGAGGCATATGAGAATAACAATGGGTGCTAGGAGGAGGATAGACGTATGGATTTTCACCACAACCCACTCCTGTTTTAATCCTAGCTCCCCTTTGTTTACACAGTAGCTCTTCCTGTTTCATTTCGGATATGATCCATCTATCAAACTTTGTTTTAAGCTTTCTTGTTTCAAATTCAGCCAAAATAACTCTTTCGTTTAAAAGATTAATTTCAACATTTCTTTCAAGAAGAGTTCGTTTTAGATGATCATTTTCTTTTAAAGCTTCATTTAATTTTATGAAATACTTGGCTTCATTCTTTTTAAGTTCTGCGTTTATGGTGGTTAACTCCTTTTGGTTATCTAAAAGTAACCTATTAGCTTTATACACACCAAATAAACGAATTTTGCAAGCAGAAGAACACATATTCTGAACTGTCTCGTATAGAAGATCCAGGATGACTCTTTCAGCAGTAAGAGCCTTCTCGCAGTTGCAAACTCTTGTATTTCACTTCCATTCCTCTTCCTTCTCAGCATCACAATCTTCAGCATTCAACTCAGCTCCATCTTTACCCATTGATGTCTGCTTAAGCTCCTCTTGTTCCTCTTCAGTTCCAGGTTTGGGTAAATCATCGGAATTGGTGCCAGAATCTGATCTCTCTTCGGGTGTCTCTTTGGAGTTTGAAGTGATCTTTGGAGTTAGATATGTTGCTTCATAGTACTCATGACGTTTGAACTTGTTCATGATTTCCTAATTGGGCATCAAACTTCTTCAGATTACTTGCTACCAACAGAAAACGATCAACAAAATGAGACATCGTTTCATTCTTTAAAGCTACAAAATTATCAAACCGACATTGTGCAATTGTGAGATCATCAGATTCGAAGGATTTAATCAGTTCTGCAAAATCCATTTTTATTTTTATTTTTTTAAACAATTAAACGCCCCAAAATATTTCTTTATCGGTTTAAACTCAAATGATCCCAATTAGTCAATTTTATTTGATTCTGAATGAGCCAATTTTGTTATTAACTTTTTTAAATAATCAGCCCAATTAGAAACCCAGTATCAATTTGTTATTTGAGAGCCTAAGTATTAACTTTAAGTAGCCCAAATTGTTAGCCCACCATTTGCTACCAAACCCAGCCCAATAAAATTAACCATTTACCAAGTTTTTTAAAACCCAGTCAAATTATTAGCTTAAATTTATTGATCCAATTTTAGCCCATTAACAAAAATAAACCTAACCCTAACCCTAATATTCCTTTCATATCATGTTCACCACGCAAAACACTTCAAAAGAAAAAGAGAGAGAGAGAGGCGGATGATAGCAGTGAACCGCTAGGGTTCCGGCGACCAGCTCCGGCGAGCCGCTTTTCCGGTGATGCGGCTTTCCGGCGAGCTGTCTTTCTGCTCCAAACTCGCCACTCTTAATCACTTCTCTTGAAACGCAATTATCTCCCTCACTGACCGAGGAATCATCTTCTGGAGACCTTATTCCCCAACCTCTTGTCCACCCTCCGCCACGTTCAAACTGCAGTGACAATGGATGACAAAGGATAAGCCGCTGCGAAGCTGTTGATGCAGAAAGATCTTGATATGGCCACTAGATAGCTGTCGAATAAGCTTAACATCTCGATTTGTTGCTCCGAGATATGTTCACTCGGCTGCAAATCGTAGGTGTGTGGAGTTCAAGTTAGTTATAGTTGGTCACCATCATGGTTGTGGTGGTGCTACGGTGGTGCTGCGGTGGTGAAGCTGCTAGTGATTGTGGTTTGAGTTGGGTTGTGGTGGTGATGTTTTTTGATGGTGATAGTGATGGCTAGTATCCCAACAACTAGGATCCCGGTGATGGTTATGGATTAGGAAAACGAATATAGTAATTTCGCTGATGGTCGACGATTGGGGATATGTTGATAGAAGTAAAAATTGGTGATGTTAAGAAATGAAGAAAAGAAAAAGGCAAAGAGTTAAGACTAGTTGATCCTGTTGAAATCAAATTTTTTCGTCCAAGCTACACGTCATATCTACGTGATAAGTTCTTCCCAAAGCTTAAAGATGAACAAGCTCAAAATGACTTATGCTTATACATGCACATCATTTAAATCAATGACAAACTACATGCTAAGGCCTATAAAAGGAGGAAGTTTAAAGCTTGGCATAAATATAAAAGAGGTGTTTGTGTTCAGAATCTTTGAACAAGATGAATTTGATATAGTAAACAACAATAATGTTTTGACAACTCTTACAACCAAGGAGGATATTCTGGGGTTGAGTTTTGAAACATTAAAAAATATTTGTTGAATGGAGATCAAATACAAGTATGATAATCAAAAGGATGCAGTCTCCTATTTCATTAAGAAAATGTTGTCACGAGTTAAAGAACTATCACTTTTGAAGATCTAATTACAAGTGTCTAAGACTAAGGGGGAGTATTATTGGATCTAGTTTTAATAGCTCTAGATACATTGTATAGGCTTAGAACTTTAAACAATTTTTTTAATAAACTCTTGTATATCATTATAATAATGTATAATGTGTATATATATATATAAGTTAACCCATAGTTGTGTTGATTTATGTGTGATTGCAGGCTTAACATCATACCTAGTCACTTTTGTAAATTGATTAAATGTAGGAAATATCTACTGATGAACAATTTGTTCTTTTAGTAGATAATCTATTGCAGATGATTAATTAGTTGCGGATGAATAACTTAATATGGATGAAGTCTACCAAGTAAAGATTCCTATGAAAGGCATAACTCCTACGAAAGACTAATGACCTACGGAAGACAAACACTTGCATGTACTTCACCAAGTACATTAAGTCAACAAGTCAAACACTGAGTGATGTCATAAAGTCAACTCCTATGCACGACTTTAACTCAGTGAGAGAATGTGTTACATCATAACATTCTCTGAGTAACCTTTTTACCATAATAAGAAAGTTACTATTTCCAAGAAATTAACTATTACCCTAATAGTAAATTCCTAAGCCATAAATACAAGGCATAGGCTCACACTTTGAGGCATGTCTGAATACCTAACAATATGCCAATCAATACATCAATCAATCAAAATACACTAGTTGCTAGTAATCCTAAAACTATGATCAAACCCTAGCAGCCACAACATCATTTTACACCAAAATCATCAATAGATTTATAACCACCATCATTATGAGCAATTATTATTTGTTCTTTTGCAATCGTTAATCTATTTTAAATGAAATAATTTTGAATCAGATCGTCTTTGTTCATTTATTGTACTTAATTGTTATGTTCTTCAATTATTACTTCTTATTGCAATTGTTGTTTCGTATTCAATCAATTAAACAACAAATAGTGATAATTCCATGATCATTATTCGAATTAAATCTAACCTGATAATTTTTTATTAAGATCCTTAGATTCATAATGAAGGCCAAAGCTTTCTCCACCCTGAGTCACATACGCCTATGAGTGACAAAGGGAGGAGGAAGATGACCTTGAAGGAGATTGACAAGGATAGGAGAGAGGATGAGGAAGAAAATGGGAGAGAGTTCAAGTGAAGGCAACTAGATTGAACTATCTAGGGTCTAGAGACTATAATGTTGATGAACTCATTTCTCTCCCCTTAGAGGAATTAAAAGAACTGACTTACATGAAAGTGTCAAAGGAGTGAAAGGAGGCTATGTGTAGAGATTATATGAAGAGGCTGAAGCAACCAAACACCCAAAGTCTTTCTGCATGCATGCACACAAGTACTGAAGAAGAATGCATCGGAAGTTTCACAGAAGCAACATAAATATTCTAAGTGTGAAATCTTTCGAAGCCAAGACCAATATCTTCCAAAGCCAAGGATGAAGTCTTTCGAAGCTTTAGAGACAAAGTCTTTCGAAGCCAACACTTGAAAACAGATTGCTTCAAAAAACTTTTAACAACATGCTTTATCTGATGTTCTTTTCCACAAAGTTGGACCCCTTTCCACTGCAACTCTATAAAATCACCAACTTACATGAGTTGGTGAAAAGGTCCATGTTTTTGTAACTATACATTGAGTTCTTGAGTCTGTAAACTTTCTACTTCATTACTTTATCCTTTTTGTAATAGATAAGGATATGAGCTACGGCATGTCATAGTCACTAGTCAAAAGGCAATCTACCGTTTGACTTTACAATTGATTTTGTTTTGTGTCTAGTCAATTGTATCCAGCTAGCTGGCCTTCAAAGTATGGCGGACTGTAGGATGTAGTATAAGTATCTCATGTTCTTGTAACTTTCTTTTATGCTTTGCAACACTTGTAATAGAACATTAAGAAGCAATATACTGCAATCTTGAAAACCATTTCCTTGTGTATCTTGCTTTTTTGTTCTGTCTACTAATTAGTTGTGTTCTTAGTGTCTTTACTTGTGGTTAATCCAGTTCACTATTTGATTATGTTTAGTTACTCTCATCTTTGTGTTGTTGTGTTGTAAGTGACCGCCCTTCACCGGTGATGCACTATGGATATAGAATTTCTTCTTAAAATAAAAGAAGAAATAAGAAGAATAAGACTCTACAAGGTTCATATTCTTTCCCAAGTTTAGGAAAGTCTTGAGGTAGAGGTTGTGGCTACTTAGCAACAAAAGTAGGTAGGTAGGTGTTAGGACCGTTTACGTACGGAGTACTAACAGATTCTGCATAAGACCATATCAAATAGTACGGAATCCTATTTGATTGGCGATCTAATCAATGAGAACGATAACCCGATCGATCTAACGATGAAACAAATGTTAAGAATGAGTAGAAATCAATTAAGAACGAACTATGAAGTTGGATTGGGTGTTATCGACGCTCTAGACGGCTAAGGTTTATGTATATTTGAAGTCTCTCTCTCAGTGTTATGTTTTTCCATGAATTAAGTGGTATTTATAGGTTTGCAGTTGCCATTCGTACGACTGAATCATTATCATGGTTCAGTCGTGCGACTAAACCATTAGCATGGTTCAATCGTGTGACTGAGTCATGCGATTGAGCCGTACGCATGACTGAAGGTTCAGTCATACGATTGAGTCAATCTTATGCCTCAATCATACAACTGATCTAGTCTCCTGAATGTATTTCTAAAGTGGAAGATCATGATTAAGCCAAGGTATTGGAACATCTCTGTACCCTGAATGCATTGCTAAAGTAAATAGATACAGGTCCTACAACTTAGAAATGAGATCTGATCTTAAGTCCTTAAACATCTTAAAAGCTGATTTTAGAAAGTCTGAATATGATTATAAAATGAAGATAGAGGACTTAGAGAAAACTATTTAAGTTCTAAAACATGAGCATACAAACTTTAGGACTTAGATCAAGGATCTCATAACTAAGCTGACTGAGTGCCAGGCTGAGCTTGTGATCAGCAAATCCAGGGCAGAAAAGTGTGTTCTTGAAGAAGAGACCTTCAAGAACATGATATCCTCATCCCTGCATAACAAAGTGTGCTATCAAAACAAGCAGGGACTAGGATCAAATGAGATAGCTTCTCCACACATAATCTGGTTTGTATGACCACCTAGGTGTGGAACTTGGGAAGATGAGCTTCCTCTCATAGATCTTTTGAGTGAAGAGGATGATGAAGTGATAGTGAAGAATTCCTCTAAGAAGAGTAAAGAGGAGGATTCTAAGAAGGGCCACTATCCTTCTGGGGAGAAGAAGAAGACTGTGATGACCAAGTCAATGAGAAAGAACTTGATCAGAAAGAGCAAAAGAAAAGCTAGGAAGGCTCAAGAGATCAAGGCTACTTTTGACTCCAAGCAGAAACAAGTTTTTGTCTGTAGGTTTTGAAGTGGTAAAGACTAAAGACATCAACCTCAACTCTTCTGCTAAGAGTTCTAGTTCATGTTCAAATCATCTTGGTACCAAGAAGATGACTGATCTATTGTGTATCACTACTACACAACCTGGACCATCCAACTCCAAGAACAGTTCTCAGCCCAAAAGACTGTCTTAACATCTGCAAAGTTGATTGCGGAGAAGGGATGTGACCAAAGTCAGTCTTGTTCCCAGCAGAAGGCTCTTGGGAAGAAGAAAATGGAGTGTGTTATGTGTGAAAGTACTGCTCATCTTGCTAAGGATTGTCCATACAATCCTTAAGGTACCCTTCACATGACCAAAACAAAGACTTCCCAGAGTTCCAAGAAGATTCAAGCGTCGGAAGGAAAATCTATTTCCTTCGGAAGCTCCAAAACTAAGAAGATGGCAAGTGGAAAATTGCCTTCGAAAGAAAAGTTGGTCTCGGAAGTAAGGAATACTTCAAAGCACTGAAATCTGCTGCAATGTTTTCAGAATCTTTCGAAGTTTCAGTCATCAAAACTTCCAAAGTGTTAAAAGCTTCCGAAGTATTGAAGGTCAAGTCCAAGCTTCCAAAGGTGGTGTGGAAGTCTAAGAAAGACCAAGTGACTGAAAATTCTCCATCAACAATAGCTCAAGATCCTCAAAGCACAACAATAGGATCTATTATTGTTGCATTACCTTCTGTTTCTCTTAGTGAACCCAAGACAAGTAAGGCTTGGATTTACAAATTTAACTAATCAATTTCTTTGTGCAGGGACAACTCAAGACAAACAAGAATGTCTGGATCATTGACAGTGGCTATTCTAGGCACATGACAAGCAATAGGTCACTACTCTAGAACTTTGAAAAGATTGATGGAGGGCCAGTTGCTTTTGGAGGAGATGAAGGTGGTTACATTTCTAGAAGGGGCAAGGTCACAAATGGTAAGCTCAACATTGAAAAGGTAAACTTTTTCTAGAAGCTTGGGTACAATCTTCTGAGTGTATCCTAATTTTGTGATCAGAGTCATAACATGCTTTTTACTAAGCATGAATGCATTGTTCTCAATCCCGGGGTGTTTATTCCTCATGAGCATATCCTGCTTAGAGCTCCCAGGAAAGGGAACATGTACAAGATGGATCTGCAAGAAACACCTCCCTTTGGAGAAGTTTCATGCTTTCTGTCTAAAGCCAATAGTGATGAGTCTTTCCTATGGCATAAAAGAATGTGGAATGTAAACTCTAAGAACATGAATAAACTTATTAAGAATAATTTGGTAACTGGAATGCCAAAGAAAGAGTTTACAAGTAATGACCATTGTGTTGCATGCCTGAAAGGGAAGCAACATAAGGTATCTCACAAGCTCAAGGAAAGAAAATCCATCACTACTCCCCTACACTTGTTACATATGGATCTCTTTGGCCCCACTAGTGTAATGAGTCTAGGAAGGACCTCTTACTGTTTAGCGATCACAGATACAAGATTCAATTGGGTCTTCTTCTTTAAAAAAGGACGAGACTCCTAAGATTCTGAAGAATTTCATTCTAAAGATTGAGAATCAATCTGATCACAAGGTCAAAATCATAAGATGTGATCAAGGAACTGAATTCAAGAACCAAATCCTTGATATATTTTGTGATAAAAAAGGTATTACAAGACAATATAGTGCTCCCAGGACTCCTCAACAAAATGGTGTTGCTAAAAGGAGAAACATGATAGTGACTGAAGCTGCAAGAACCATGTTGTCTGACTCTAAGCTACCCATCACCTTCTGGGCAGAGGCAGTCAACACTTCCTGCTATGTGCAGAACAGAGTTTTAGTGATTAAGACTCATGGCATGACTCCTTATGAACTTTGGCACAAGCAAAAAACTTTCATTGTTTTTCTTAGGTCTTTTGGATGTCCTTGCACCATGTTGAATACCAAATATCAAATTGCTAAATTTTTTGAGAAATCAGATGATGGACACTTTATTGGATACTCTTCCCAAGCTATGGCTTATAGAGTATACAATCTCAGAACTAGAATTGTTAAGGAGTCAGCCAATGTGACTTTCAATGAACACACACCCTATGTGGCTGGTTCTGGTCCTGATTGGCTCTTTGATCTTGATTTAATTACCATCTGTTTTAACAAATCTTGTGAGATTATTTCTGGATCTACGAAAAACTTAAATACAGGTGATCCTGATCCAAGATTTGAGCTAGGAAGACTTTCAAGTAACACATCTTCAGCTCCAGTTTGGACTACTTCTGCAAATGAGGTTTCTATCAGCACCATAATGACAAACTCAGCAGACACATCTGGGATGCCTTCAAATTCCAGCTCAGAGGCTTTACAACTAGATAAAGAGGTTTCAAATGCAAAAGAAAACAATGGTGGTGGTGACAGTGATCAGGAATTTCTTGATGCTGATAACCACACCATAGATGACAACATCAATGTTGTCACACACTCATTGGATCAAGTTTCTCTTGATAAGTGTGCTGATGCGGTGGGAGTAACATCTATGCCAGATCTAAATTTCTCTAATTTAGATCTTTCTCAACAACTTGCTGTGATCCCTCAGCTAAGGATCCATAGGTCTCACCCACCACAAACATCATTGGAGATGTTGTCATAGGGGTAAGAACAAGAGGACAAACCCATGAAGCAAATGTTTGTCTTCACTCTTGTTTCTTATCCTAGATAGAGCCAAAGAAAGTTGATGAGGCTCTAGAGGATGGAAGTTAGGTTGAAGTTATGCAAGAGGAGCTGCTTCAATTCAAAACCGAAGTTTGGAACCTTTGTCCTTTTTCTCATGGGAAGACTACCATTGGAACCAAATGGGTGTTTAGGAACAAGAAGGATGATAGAGGCATTATCATCAAGAACAAAGCTAGACTAGTTGTTCAAGGATACACACAAGAAGAGGGATTGACTACACTAATGTCTTTGCTCCTGTAGCAAGACTGGAAGCTATTAGAATATTCCTAGCATTTGCTGCATCCAAAAACTTCAAGGTTTATCAACTTGATGTAAAGTCTACTTTTCTGTATAGAGTGATTGATGAAGAGCTGTATGTCAAACAGCCACCTGGTTTTGTAGATCCTAATCATCCTGATTATGTCTACAAGCTTGACAAAGCTCTTTACGGGCTGCATCAGGCACCCAGGAAATGGTATGAGACTCTATCTCAGTATCTCTACAAGCATGGATACAGAAGAGTTACTATAGATGGAACTCTCTTCATCAAAGGACAGGGAAATGACATATTGCAAGTTCAAGTGTATGTAAATGACATCATTTTTGGATCAACTAATCCAAAGCTCTGCAAAGACTTTGAGAAGCTGATGAAGGACAGATTTGAAATGAGTGATATGGGGGAACTCAGTTTCTTTTTGGGAATTCAAGTGAAGCAAGTTGAAGATGGCATCTTCACTAGTCAGTCAAAGTATGTTAAAGACATACTCAAAAGATTCAACATGACTCATTGTAAGATTGCTAAGACACCCATAGCTACGAACCACTCTCTTGGACCTGATCTTGAGGGGGAGTGTGTAGATAAACACTTATACAAGGCTGTGATCGGGTCTCTTATGTATCTTACAGCTAGCAAGCCTGATATTATGTTTGCCACTTGCATCTGTACAAGATATTAAGCCAACCATAAGATGTATCACCTTATCACTATCAAAAGGATTCTAAGATACCTTAAAGGTGCTTCAACACTTGGTCTATGGTATCCTAAGAATTTTGACTTCAATTTGTATGTGTATACGATAGTGATTATGGTGGTTGCAACATGACTACAAAGTCTACATCTGGGGGATGTCACTTTCTTGGTGGAAGGGTTGTCTCAGGGCAATGTACAAAATAATCATGTGTCTTTGCATCAACTGCTGAAGCTGAATACATTGCTGCTGCAAGCTGCTATGCTTAAGTGCTTTGGATTCAGAATCAGATGCTAGACTATGGGTTAAACTTCAAGGAGACTCCCGTTCACATAGACAACAATAGTACTATCTTTATCACAAAGAATCCTGTGCAACACTTAAGGACTAAACACATCAATATCAGGTATCATTTAATAAGAGATAAGTATGAAAAGGGATTAATTAAACTAGTCAAAGTTCACACAGATGAACAATATGCTGATCTGTTTACAAAGACTTTTGATTAACAGAGATTTAAATATCTTGTATCAGCTATTGGGATGTCAACTTTGAGTAGGTTTTTCATAAAACTAATTCTTATTATTTCTTAAAATGTGTGTGTCCTAAGTTGTCTAGTTCATCACATTCATAAGCTCTTGTTTTCTTTGGATAAGACGTTTTGAAGACTTTCCTTAAAATTCTAATAATTTTGATCCTTCTAAGTTTGTTTTTACTTAGAAGAAACAATGCCTTTAAAACACTAACTGCCCAAGTATTATTACCTTCGGAAGAAATTTCTGAAATATCTTCCAAAGCTTAAATCTTCTTTGGCACTTATATTTTTTCAAGGCAATCATTTCTTCTGAAGCAAATTAACTCTCGGAAGTTTTGTGTCTTTTGAACAAAACTCTCAAGTCTTGAATTTTCTTCCGAAGTCAAAATTCTCAGACCTTAGGAAAATCTTCCGAAGTCATTTTAGCTTCGAAGTCATTTTTCATTAAACTTCCAAGATAAATTACCTTCGGAAGCTTTTGACTTCCAATAAAACTACTTTTTTGAGCAAAAGTAAACTACTTTTTTTTCAAAGGTGGAACCGACATTCAGATTCAATGTTTTATCCTCTTTCATTAACCTTATTTGAAATCCTTTTGTTGGACCTAAAGAACCAATGAGCCAAGATCAGAAAAACTCTAAGTCCCACATGGTATCACAACAACTGCTGAAAGCTTCATCAGCAGTTTGACAAGTACTGAAGACTTCAACAGCTGAAGATCAAGTGCTGAAGACTTCAACAGCTGAAGATCAAGTGCTGAAGACTTCAATAGCTGAAGAACTAAGTGCTGAAGTACAACAGCTGAAGAACACAAGTGCTGAAGCTGAAAGACCAAATACTGAAGTACAACAGCTGAAGAGTTCACAAGTGCTGATGTACAAAGTCTGAAGACAAAGACTGAAGACATCAGCTGATGATATCTACTGAAGTCATCAGCTGATGAAACATCTGAAGTTCAAGTCTGAAGATCAAGTACTGAAGCTTCAGTAGTTTGTCACAACTGCTGAAGAGTACTTCTTCAGTAGTTGTGATATCAGTAGTTTTATATTTTTACTTTCAGTAGTTTTGTAAAACGACTGAAGAGCTTGTTCTTCAGTCGTTGTAGTTTCAGTAGTTTTATGTTTTTCAGTAGTTATAACAACTGATAACACTTAGCATTTTTGTAAGAAGATGTCAGCTGTTTTGACATCTTCAGTAGTTGTGTTTCAGTTGTAATAAATCTGTTAGATGTCACTATCAAGTGACATCAGCAGACGTCACATCTCTTATATAAGAGGTGTCGACCTAATTGTAATTGTGACATTCTGTTACCACGAAAGCGAATATTGAATGAAATATATTTGCAGATATTCTCTCTCTCTATAACCGTCTTTGTTCTTCATTGAATATCGTTTTGTTCTTGTGAATCGACTAATTCATTGTTTGAATTCCGCTGCTATACTCGTCAATCAATCAACATAGATCACTGATCCTAACAAGTGGTATCAGAGCAAGGTTAATCATTGATCGATCTAACAATTGATCATTGAAACTGCTAATTGATTTCTGTGTTTGATTGAATTAGCGTATTTGCAAGAACTGGTTATAGATTATTGAATTTCTGCGCTTTCGTTCATTTATTTTGAGATCTTCTGGTTCAATTGGTTGTTGCGTTTTTGTTCTAAATCTGTTTTAGCTTAACCGAATTTGATTGAATCTGAGATGACGACTCCTTCTAATGATCCTCACAATACCGGTTCCTCAACCAAGCCTCCGATGCTGGTTAGGACCGAGTATAACATATGGCAACGAAGAATGCTTCATCACCTGTCTGTTAACAGTTCAGGTTGTTGGACATCTGTGGTACATGGACCACATAAGCCTATGGTGAACAATCCGGAAACCAATCAAATGGTTCCGAAGAAGAAGGAACAATACTCTGATGAAGATCGGAAACTATTTGAGATTGATGCTAAAGCCCATGGAATTCTGGCCATGGCACTGCCTAATGAAATCTATTCAGGGCTTATGCATCATGAAACTGCTCATGATCTCTGGAATGCCCTGAAGGAACAATTCGGTGGCACAGATGAGGTCTTAGCAAACAATAGAGAAATCCTTGCCCAACAATATGAGACATTCTCTCATAGAAAGGGTGAGACACTGACTCAACAGTTTGAGCGCTTTTCCTGCTTGATATCTGAGCTGAAAATGG
Source organism: Flaveria trinervia (assembly GCA_025506515.1). Classification (NCBI taxonomy): domain Eukaryota; kingdom Viridiplantae; phylum Streptophyta; class Magnoliopsida; order Asterales; family Asteraceae; genus Flaveria; species Flaveria trinervia. Next base: position 36,394,603 of record CM046441.1, read on the forward strand.
TGAAACAGGAATACACCAATACCAGATGAACAACAGATTCCTCAGATCACTGCCTGAGAGATGGGACACATACACTATTGTCCTACGCTCCAGTGCAAATCTAGATGGCCTATCTCTCACCCAACTTCATGGGAAACTGCTTACATTTGAAAGAGAGATAGAGCAGAAGAAAACTGTCCTCATCAGGAAAGCTCACTGATGACTTTGTACCAGGCAATACTGCCTGGTTGGTGGTCATGAGTCAGAATATGCTGCATCTGAACAAGCATTATGATGAGCATATAGATTTCTCTTCAAATAGTTCTGATCATGCATTTGTTGGTATTGAGAGTCATTCTGGCAGTAATAGTGACAATTTATGCTTCATCATGGATGATCGATGAAAGGAATAGCTGATGATGATCTAGAAGAGATGGATATTCTGAGCCAAATGGCACTGATTAATATCAGATCTCAGAAGTTCTATAAGAGAACTGGCAGGAAATTCCTGGACTCTCTGGCAAAACCAAAGTTGGTTTTGACAAGAGTAAGTTGAGGTGTCACAAATGCCAAAGGCTAGGACACTTTGCAAGAGAGTGTAGATCAACTGGATCTAACTCTTCTGCACCCTTTGTGACTTTTCCTAGTACTAGTCCACAAAACAGAGGGCAACATCCTGCTGGTTCTGGTCATATTCACATCCTAGATCTCCTGCATACTTTGTTCCCCAGGGTCAAATGTCATATCCTTATCCCTGCTATTATTTGCCTCAACCAAATCCTGTTCAAGCTCCAATTGCACAACAACCACAAGCATTGCCTGAACCACAGCCTTCCCAATCTCATCAACAAACTCAACCTCAACAACACAGCTTCTTCACCCCAGGAGTTGTTGACTGGAGCAGTTTACCAGATGACTTGTCTGGTCATGAACAACTGTTCTCAGGTGCTGGTCAACATGGTGGTGAAAGTCCATTTGGAAATCTAGCTCTTATGGCTTTGGATTCTGCTGATACTTCATCCTCTAATGCCTCTACACCAAAGGTATCACAGGTATCCTCTGAGGCAAAAGCCAAATTGTTCTGACACATGCATAGCAGCATTTGCATCTATTAGAGAAGCAAATGTAGCTTTAATCAACAAGAACATTGAGCTAGAACAAATAATTTCCAAAAACAAGCTGAATTTGAGTCTGTGCTTAATGATAAAAATGATGAGATTTACAAACTGAAATGCCAAATAACTGATGATAAGGCTAGGGAAGAGATACTTCTAGAGAAGTATAAAGACCTCAAAGAAACCCTTGCAGTTACCCAGGTAGAGTGTGATAGATGGGTACAATCATGCAAAGGTTTTGAAATGCTTCTTAGTAAGCAATCTGCTTCCAATGTGAAGTTTGGCATTGGTTACAATCACACTGCTCCACCTACAGATTTTACCCCAAGAGCAGAGGTAGAATCTGATGGTGAGAGTAATAACCAATCCATCTCATCATGTGATCTACTTTCTGATACAGCACAATCAGAAGTAGAAGTCAGCATCAAGCCCTCTCTGAACCTATCAGCTGATGTTGATGGTTCAAATGCTGACACTCACATGATCAATGAGTTGATCAACTCAGGAGTTAATTCTGAAAGTCCTGAAAGGACTAGAGAGCAGGATTTAACACCTGAAGTTCAAACTCCAACTACTGCCAGTACTGAAGAGAGAAAACTGTCAGTAGAAAGAGTTTGAAGACTACTAAAGAGGCAGTCAAGAAAGCAAACAATGCTTCCAAAGCATTGAAGAGCAAGTCTTCAGTTGCTTCACCCTCTTTAGTTGATGATCAACCTAAGATGAAGAAGAAACCATGTGAAATGTGGTTTTCAATCATCTTACAGATGATTGCTGGTACAAAAGAGGTTCCAAACTCAAACAAAAAGAAGAAATTAAAGAGAAAATGGTAAAAATGAAAACTGAGTTTGAGACCACATTTGTATCAGCAACATCAAATCCTGTAACCCTTAAGTCCTCAAAGAAATCCAAAAGGAGGGGTTAAACAGGTGACAGCTGAGAGTGCTCAGAAGAAGAAGGTGCAACATAGAAACTTATCAAACTCCACTGGCAATGTGTCTGATGAGCTGAAAGCTTTATCACAAAATCAGACACAGCTGGTTATGATGGTTCAACATCTGTTGGGTAGAGTTAACCAATAGATGCTCCTATGTTGAAACCACAGAAAAGGAGATCCAAGCCAAAGGATTCCTCTTCTTCACCATCTTCTTCCTCTCAGGCTGTTGTTTCAAATAAACCTGTTAGTTTACCATCTATTGATGAGACCAGGCCCAAAACCAAAAAGGTTTGGTCTCTAAAACTAACTGATTGTTTATTATTGCAGGGTTCTCCAACATGCCAAAGTAGCATCTGGTATGTAGACAGTGGGGGATCTATGCACATGACTGGGAACAGTTCTCTTCTTTGACTACTCTCAAGGAAAGAAGGGTTTGTTTCTTTTGGCAATGATGCTAGGGGTTACATCATTGGTAATGGCTTTGTCTCCAATGGAGAAATCAAATTTGATGATGTTAATCATGTGGAAAATCTCAAGTACAATCTCTTGAGTGTCAGTCAAATGTGTGATAAAGGCCATGTTGCTCTTTTCACCAGTCAGAACTGTAGGATTCTGTCATCCAAAGTTTTGCATTTGATTGACAAGGTGTTGGATGATCACACTCTCCTGAGAGCCAACAGGACAGGAAGAGTGTATGCCTTAGATCTTTCCAAGAAAATAGATCTCAAAGGCAATCCTTGCCTATTTTCCAAAGCCTCTTCTCAAGAATCTAAACTGTGGCACAGAAGGCTGGGTCATGTTAATTTCAAAAACATGAATCAGCTTATCCACAATAGTTTAGTCAGAGGCTTACCAATAAAGGAGTTCCACTGTGATGAAACCTGCACTGCTTGTTTAAAAGGAAAACAGCACAAAGTCTCATTCCCTCCTATTGAAGAGCCTAAGTCCACTGCCTGCTTGCAATTACTGCATATGGATCTATTTGGTCCTGTGAGAGTGATGAGCATGGCAAAGAAGAAATACTGTCTGGTAATTGTGGATGATTACTCCAGATTTGTATGGACTTTCTTTCTACATTCAAAGGATGAGGTTGCTCAGAAGATTATTAACTTTGTGTTGTATATTGAGAAGCAGTATTCCCTTCCAGTCAAGTGTATCAGGAGTGATAATGGAACTGAATTCAGGAACATACACTTGATGACTTCTATCTCTCAAAGGGAATCAAAAGGCAGTTTAGCATCCCAAGGACTCCAGAACAAAATGGAGTAGTGGAGAGAAAGAACAGGACCCTCATTGAAGCTGCAAGGTCCATGCTGGCTGACTCTGGTTTGCCACTGACCTTTTGGGCTGAAGCTGTCAACACAGCTTGCTATGTGCAAATAGAGTTTTAGTAAATCAGAGGTTGATGAAGACTCCATATGAAGTTCTCCATCACTTGGCTCCTCTTTCATTTTTCAAGCATTTGGTGTCCTGTTTTATTCTCAACACAAAGGATCAACTCCATAAATTTGATCCTAAGGTGGATGCAGGGTATTTTGTTGGTTATTCATCTACTTGCAAGGCATACAGAGTCTTCAACTGCAGAACAAAGATAGTTGAAGAGACTTTGCATGTGAAGTTTAATGAATCTCTTTGGACAAGATTCCACAAAACCCTGTGGAGTTGTTTGATTTGGACATACTGCAATATGTTCCTTATCAACCTCCAGCTGTTGCAGATCCTGTGGATAAATCATCTTCTGCAGCATGTCTTCCACCTGGTGGTATTGATGATGATGATGATAATATCAATACTCACCTATTCAAGTTTAGTGACCAACTGCCTGTGTCTGCTAAATTTGATGTTCCTGTAGCTTCAGCAGTTCCATCCACAACAAATGCTGATGAGATCTCTGTTTCCTCTACATCTTTTGAGTTACCATCTAATTCTTGGTTTCAAGAGTCTACATCAACATCTGCTGCTGCTGAAGGTTCTACAAACACTTGCACAGATCTCATTGTTTATCAAGAACTGAAGAATCACCCCATGTCTCAGATTATTGGTGATATCAATGCTGGTGTTTCAACAGAAGTCAATTGTCTAACTTCTGCTTCTATGCTCTCTTCATCAGTCAGCTAGAGCCAAAGAACTACCATGTTGCTTTGAGAGACAATGGATGGGTTGAAGCTATGCAGCTTGAGCTACTTCAGTTCAAGAAACAGCAAGTGTGGGAACTTGTTCCTCTTCCCCCAGGTAAGTGTGCAATAGGCACTAAATGGGTGTTTAGGAATAAAACAATGAAAATGGGCTTATTGTTAAGAACAAGGCTAGACTGGTTGTACAGGGGTTTTCACAAGAAGAAGGTATTGACTATGATGAAACCTTTGCCCCTGTAGCCAGACTAGAGGCAATCAGATTGTTCTTAGCCTATGCTGCATTCCACAATCTTAAAGTTTTTCAAATGGATGTCAAAAGTGCATTTTTATATGGTAAAATAAAGGAAGAAGTTTATGTGTGTCAACCACCAGCTTTGAGGATAATAAACATCCTGAATGGGTGTACAACTGATAAGGCTCTTTATGGTTGAAACAAGCTCCTAGAGCCTGGTATGAGACACTCTTTACTTTTCTTCTTAAGAATAATTCACTAGAGGCTCCATTGATAAAACTTTGTTTATTAAGAAGGTGGATCAGCATAAGCTACTTGTTCAGATTTATGTTGATGATATTTTTTTGCATCCTCTGATCCCCAGTTGTGTGATGATTTTACAACATTAATGAAAAAGAGGTTTGAAATGAGTGCAATGGGAGAATTACAGTTCTTTCTAGGCTTGCAAATCAAACAAAAGGCTGATGGAACCTTTATTCATCAGTCAAAATATACAAAAGATCTTTTGAATAAGTTTGATTTACAAAACTGTAAGCCCTGTTCTACTCCCATGTGCAACACCACACAACTGGATGCTGATCAGAAAGGTAAAGCTGTTGATGAAACGCTTTACAGATGTATGATTGGGTCCTTGATGTATTTAACAGCTTCTAGACCAGATATTATGTTTGCTACATGTGTTTGTGCTAGATTTCAGGCTGCTCCTAAAGTCTCATTTGATTGCAGTCAAGAGAATCTTTAGATATTTGCAAGGTACACAATCTCTGGGTTATGGTATTCCACTGGACACTCTTGCAAATTAGTTGCTTTTTCAGATAGTGACTATGCAGGGTGCAAGTTAACTAGAAAGTCAACTTCTGGTGGTTGTCAATTCCTAGGCAACTGTTTGATTTCTTGGCAGAGTAAGAAACAAACATCTGTTGCTACATCAACTGCTGAGGCCGAGTACATTGCTGCTGCAAGTTGTACTCTCAGGTACTCTGGCTTCAGAACCAACTTCTGGATTATGGCATTACAGAGACTAAGACTCCATTATTAATGGATAGTGCTTCAGCTCTGTGTATTGTCAAAAATCCAGTCCAGCACTCTAGGACCAAACATATAGAGATCAGACATCACTTTATTCGGGATTGTTTTGAAAAAGTCTGATTGATCCTAAGTTTGTGCCTAGTGCTGATGAGCTTGCAGATATTTTTACTAAGCCTTTGGATAGTTCTACTTTCCAAAACCTTGTGTTAAGGCTTGGTATGCTGCAGCTAGAATAAGACAACTACTGATGATTTCAGTAATAATTACTGGTGATCATTGGTACCCATGTCACATATAAGTACTGATGAGTCCTTTCACCTTCAGTAGTTTTATAACACTACTGACGGCTAAATGCCTCACAAGTACTGAAGTACTTTATCTGTTCCAAACTACTGATGTAGTTACAACTACTGATGTAGTTACAACTACTGAAATCAGTACAAACAGATAAGTACTGACGTCCTATGAAACACCTGAAAAGCAGATGCAAAGTCTGATGAGTAAGTGTTGAGGACAGTATGAAACAGCTGAAAGGCTATGAATACGAAAACTACTGAAGAGAACTTTCTCTTCAGTTGTTTCTACAACTGCTGTTTCATTCTAAACAACTGAAGCAAAACCATGTCTTCAGTAGTTTTATAACTACTGATGACTAATACCAAGTCTTCAGCTGTTTACAACAACTGATGACAAAACCACTGTCTTCAGTAGTTTCACAACTACTGATGACAAACACCAAGTCCTCAGTTGTTTCATCATCTGAAGTCAAAACATGGCTTTAGTAGTTTTCTAACTACTGATGCCTACACCACGACTTCAGCTGTTTCAACGTCTGAAAGGGTAATACCATGTCAACAGTCGTTTAAAACTACTGATGACTAACACACAATCCTTCAGTCGTTTTCTAACCCGTACCCTATAATATCCCTGACCTAATCCTTCAGAGCTTCATCTTCTTCAAACCTAACGTTCTCTCTCCAAAACTTCTCTCTCCTAAATGGCGTCCATGCAACTCAAACCGCGACACAACTGTGTAGCTTACCTCACCAAATCGCCATTCTGGGCTAAGTTCGATAATGCTATTGATCTTATGGTCCAGTCACAATACAAAACGGCATTTCTTCTCAATCCAATCCTTCATGCCGAATCCCTAAACCAGTTTTGGATGAACGTCACCCTCACCACTGGGGAGAACAACACAGCGTCTCTCCGGTCGGTCGTTCAAACACAACCAAACTAAGTGGATGATCCAACTGGATCACAACTGATTTATCCTTTGCCCCATGGATATCAGGGAAACCTTAGTGCCTCCACTATACTGAAGAAACATTTCCATGACGCTGAACGCTAATCTTTCACATGGTAAATGTCTGTTGGCTCCTAAGACTTCGTCTTGGGATCAAATGTCTACAAAGTGGCAGCAGGTAATGTATTCTATTCTTGAGCAACAGCCTTTAAATTTTTCAGAAATATATTTTTCAGAGCTCAAGGATATGGCTCAAAAACACTGCTAACCGTTGGATATTATATCCGCGGTTCATAATGGCCATAATTACAAACCAGCTTCAAGCTGAGGGACTTGTTGGCCTGGGAGTCCCTGCTATGGCTGTTTTGCCTGAAGTATACTCCCGGCACAACTCTGACCACATCACTCAAACTGGCTGCCAAGCTGCGCAAACCCACGCAGCTGGAACCCACAGCCACCACCTCCAAATCAAAAGTCCCCACCAAACCCACTAAAAGAAACCCAAAAGGCTACTCAGGAAATGAGTCCCCTGAGGATGCCCCTGCAACACAAACGCAGGCTATATCCACTGGTTATAACCCCCTAGTGGATATAAGGACTCTTCCAGCCATAGCCGCTCAGGATTCCTCTCAACAGGAGCCTGCAGCAACCACACAAGGGGTCCCACACATCTGGGATCTTCCTCACTTGAGGAGATTGCCATTGAAGAGCACCTTCCTCCCCAGGTGCACACTGCTTCTATCCCTTCACCCCATGCAACCGCCCCCCAAAGCCCTACATTGCTTGTTGCACAAGTGCTGACTCAATTGCACTCCTCACCCCCTCCCCAGATACCAATTACTACTGGGAACACCTCTACCATTGAGGGGGAGGACCAAAGTGCAGCTGAGAACCCACAGCATAGGGGTTACAATGTTCCTTCTCCTAGTGTAGCAATGGAGATGGAACTTCTGTGAGGCTGCCACTTCTCCTGTGTCAGCATATGATCAGGTTGTAGTTGGTACCATTACTAAGACCTTACCAGAGGCAACTGCTGATGACGGACATAGTCCTGAGGCAGGAAGTCCCCAGTTCCAAGACAAAGGGGCACATGCTACAACTGAGCTACACTCAGTGCATGTTCATCCTGATCCTATCAGGAGGTCAGGTGATTCAGTATCTACTGATGATGACCTGGGCTTCTTTTACGATGTAATCGCCCAAACACCATCCTAGAGGAGGAGGTGAGCAGACTCAAAGACTTCCAAAACTTCTAAGGACCAAAGACCATCTGCCTCCACAACCCACAGATGGCACCTTCAGTTGAAGGTTCCCCAAACACTTTACCCTCTCACTCAACTCAGCCACCAGCTTCTGCTTTTGGCACTATCTCTCCGGGACAGAACCCCCAAGCAGATGGTTGCTGTATTCCAAATTCCCATACCTCTCATCACTCCCATAATCACTGAATTGTTACTAAAGCCATTGATGAGAGGATTTCCTCAACTCTACAACCCTGATTGATATGTTGTGGCAAAAGACACTTTCTGCGGTACAAACCCCTACCACCAATGCATCCAAAAAGGGGGAGAGTACTGCAGTGAAAGAAAAGAAGAGGAAAAGAACAGAGGATGAGAAGGCACAAGAAAGCCCAGGAGTTGGAAAAAGAAGCAACAACACTGATCACCTACAAAAGAAAGAAAAGTGCTGATGATCACCTACTGCTGAAGAAAAATCCTTGGAAGAGCTGGTAAAAGATGCAGATGACACACCAGCCGATCCATGGATAAAATCATTGAGCAACTCTTCAAGCAAGGTTTTGATACAGCCACATTAGATAGTGAGATCAGGAAGTTGGAAGTGGAGGAGATTCAAACCCGATGGGCTGGGTATGATGTACTGGAAAAGGAGAGATTGGAGATCATGATCCGTTTCATTGCCAAATACTTAGGAAGATCTTTGATGGAGATTCGTGCGGACCAGAGACAGTATTCTGGCTATAGCCACCAGAATCTGTCTGTCTGAGCAATTCCATAAGGGATTATCATTGAAGCCCTTGATGAGGCTGGGGCTGGAAAAAGGTTTTGAAATGGCAAGACTTACAAAGGCTAAACTCACAACCAAATGCTGGAACAACCTTCCCTTTCACCCACTCAAAAACAGCCTACCCCTCAAATCTCCAAACCAATCTCAAAGCCCAAATCCAAACATCCTCAACCCTCAAAACCAACTCCCTTACCATCTAAACAACAGCCGATGATGCACCTAAGAAGAAGAAGAGAAGGGTGTTGAGGCTAGAAGAAGAAGAGAAGAGGATGATGTGGAAGAAGATAGGCTGCCTCTGTCTGCAGTTCTAACATTGGCGAAAGCCAAACCTATGCCCATCACTCCCACCTCACAGATGGATGTTGTGAGAGTAAAGATTGAAGAAGAGCAGCAGCAAAAGCTTCATGATGATGAAATGCTGAAAAGCATTGACAAAACTTATGTTGCTTCGTCATCAATTATAGTATGAAGAAGAAGCTCTGAGGTTGTACACTCTCGCCAACACATTTCAATATCAGAAGGAAAAGGTGAGAGTATGGCCTGATCCTAGGGTGGCTCACAGGATTGTAAAGAAAGACATTCCTCAAGATACAAGGGCCAAGTCAAAAGGATCGTAGATGAGAGATCACAGTGGCCCTTGTAGTATCACCCTGGGAGATTGTCGAAGATTCAAGAAGGCTATGAGACTAAACAACCACCCAAAAGATGTTAGAGACAGAATTATTAAAAAGGGGTTAGTCTACAGAGGCTTGAGAACTCAAACAAAATGAGCTCAGTCTGTTACTTGAAGGGACTCATCCTGATGAGTTTGCATACAGACAGATTACAACAGTTGAGCTCAAAAATGGAAACAGGCCAAGTACATCTCAGAGCTGTATGGGCGAGAAGGATTGTTTGATGGTGAAGCCGAGAACCTGACCATGGAAGAACAAATCATTTTCTCAGGGCATACACCAGAGAATCCTACAGGCTTATACACGGAAGTAGATCTCATGAATGGGATAACAACTCTGTGTCCAGTTCCCCAAAACAGAGTTCCCATTCATATCTTGCCAAACAAATCTGAGATTTCTTCCCAGGCCGGAGCTTATATGGGTCATCTTCTCTACTGATCAAGAAGGAAAAAGACCAACCTTTTTGCCAACAATAAGTGGGAAAATAAATAAATTAGAGGTTTTGGCTGCATTGGTTCAGGGGGAGTTTGTTGGACCAAAAGAACCAATGAGCCAAGATCAGAAAACCTCTAAGTCCCACATGATATCACAACAACTGCTGAAGCTTCATCAGCAGTTTGAACAAGTGCTGAAAACTCCAACAGCTGAAGATCAAGTGCTGAAAACTTCCACAACACTGAATACCCAAAGTACTGAAGTACAACAGCTGAGAGTTTACAAGTGCTGAAGATCAACAACTGATGTACAAAGTCTGAAGACAAAGACTGAAGACATCAGCTGATGATATCTACTGAAGTCATCAGCTGATGAAACATCTGAAGTTCAAGTCTGAAGATCAAGTACTGAAGTTTCAGTAGTTTGTCACAACAGCTGAAGAGTACTTCTTCAGTAGTTGTGATATCAGTAGTTTTATGTTTTTACTTTTAGTAGTTTTGTAAAACGACTGAAGAGCTTGTTCTTCAGTCATTGTAGTTTAGTAGTTTTTTTGTTTTTCAGTAGTAACAACTGATAACACTTAGCATTTTTGTAAGGAGATGTCAGCTGTTTTGACATCTTCAGTAGTTGTGTTTCAGTTGTAATAATTCTGTTAGATGTCACATCAAGTGACATCAGCAGACGTCACATCTCTTATATAAGATGTCGACCTAATTGTAAGCGTGACATTCGTTACCACGAAAGCGAATATTGAATGAAATATATTTGCAGAATTCTCTCTCTATAACCGTCTTTGTTCTTCATTGAATATCGTTTCGTTCTTGTGAATTGGCTAATTCATTGTTAGAATTCCGCTGCTATACTCTCTAATCAATCAAACGTAGATCACTGATCCTAACGAAAACCTATAACAACTGAAGAACATACTCTTTAGTTTGTTTTCAAAATCTGAAACTATAACAACTGAAGAACTACTCTTCAGTTGTTTTACAAATCCCAAACAAAGAAAACTACTGAAAGGTTAACCCACAACAACTGAAGAATGCTTCTTCATGTTTGTACTTTAGTACTTTAGTCTTCAGCTGTTAACTTCAGTACTTTAGTCTTTAGCTGTTAAAGTCTTCAGCACTTTAGATCTTCAGCTGTTGTTCTTCAGTACTTTAGTTCTTCAGCTGTTGTAGTCTTCAAACTTTGTCAAACATTATCAAGTCTTCAGCAGTTGTGTTGTGATGTCTGTGGGACTTAGAGGTTTTTCTGATCAGGCTCATTGGTTTCTTTGGTCCACAAACTCCCCCTGAACCAATGCAGTCCAAACCTCTAAACTTATTAGAGTTGTCCCACTTATTATGGCAGAATGTTGGTCTTTTGTCTTCTAGATCAGCTCAGAAGTGACCCTTTTTTTAAGCACCGGCCAGGGAAGAATCTCAAAGATTTGTTGGCAAAGTATGAATGGGAACTCTATTTTGGGGAATTGGACACAGAGTTATTACCCCATTCATGAGATCTATTTCCCCATGATGAGTCTGTACGACTCTCTTGTGTAGGCCTCAGAAAGGTGATTTGTTCCTCCATGGTTGCTCTTCAGCACCTCTTTAAGCAATGATTCAGGCCCATAATACTCAGACAGTATTTGGCATGTTTCCCATTCTTTAGCTCCACAGTTGTTATTATTCTGTAACCAAACTCATCCGGGGATTTACCCTCTAGGAAAACTGGAGCTCATTTTTCCTGACTTCCTCAAGCCTCTTGTAAACTAACCCCTTTTTTACTATTTTGTTTTCCAGCATCTTCTGAGGGTTTATACAGCTTTATAGGCTTTCTTGAAGTCCTCTAGGATTTCCTAGGTGAACTACAAAGACCAGAGAGATCACTTCATCTACGATCTTTTTCACCTGGCCAATGTATCTCTGAGGTATGTTTTTCTTATGAATTCTCTGAGACACCCGGGATCAGGCCAAATCCTCACTCTTTCCTTTGATATTGAAAGGTATGCTTGAGAGTGTAAAGTCTGAGGGCTTGTTCTTCATATTGATGATAGAAGATGTGGCTGCATAAGCTTTGTCAACTCTCTTCAGCAATTCCTCATCATGCTGTTTATGAAGCTCTTCTTCTTCTAGCTTCACTTTAACCATTTGTCTTTGGAATTTAGGAGTAATTGCTGAGAGGAGTGACTTGTGGCCTTAGGCAACTGAATCACAGCTAAGAGTGGCAGCCTATCTTCATCTCTTCTAGCCTCAATACCCTTCTCTTCTTCTTCAAGGGTATCATCGCCTATGGGTTTTGAGGGTAAGGGAGTTGGTTTGGTGGGTTGTGTTTTGGTGGTTTTGGTGTGGGAATGTTGATAGGCTGTTCTAGCATTTTTGAGGTGAGTGTGGCTTTTGATTGCTTGGCTAGCTCAGTCCTGCTCCCAGCACCCGCTTCATTCAAAGCTTCAATAACAAGTCCCTTAGTATATGCTTCAGACGAACAGATCTGGTGGTGATTGCCAAGATACTGTCCCTGGACCAAGCTTTGATTTCGATCATTGATCTTCCAAGATATTTTGCAATAAATCTAATCATGATCTCAAGCCTTTCTCTTTCTAACACTTCATAACTTGCCCATCTATTCTGGATTTCTTCAATCTCTAATCGTCGAATCTCAGAGTCAAGTTTATCAGTGTCATGGCCTTGCCTAAATAGCTAATCAATGATGTTGTCCATTGATCTGCTGTGTTCGGCATCAGCCCTTTTATCAGTAGCTCCAAGGCTTTCTCTTTTTCCTTCTCTTTATCGGTCTCCACATTCAACTCCAACTCCTTTTCCACTACTATCCCTTCTGGTTCTTTCTCCTCTTTCTTTTTGCTTTCACTGACTTAATCTCCCCCTTTTTGGTTGCATTGGTTGCAAGGGGTTGATTGCCAGAAAGCTGTTTGCCCACAACCTCTCTATCAATGGTTGTATTACTGAGGAATGCCTCTCATCAATGGCTTTTATCACTATGTCAGTGATTATGGGTGTGATGAGAGGGAGGGAATTTTGAAGGATAGCAACTATTTGCTTAGGAGGGTTCTGTTCCTGAGAAATAGTGCGAGAAGCAGAGGTAGGTGGCTGAGTTGTTGGGAGTGGCTCAGTGTTTGTGAGACCTTGAGATGAAGGTGCCATCTGTGAGGTGGTAGAGGCAGATGGTCTTTGTTCCTTAGAAGTTTTGGCAAGCAGCTCTTTGAGTCTGCTCACCTCCTCTTCAAGGATGGTGTTTTGGGCGATTACATCGTAAAAGAAGCCCAGGTCATCATCAGTAGTTACTGAATCACCTGACCTCCTGATAGGATCAGGATGAACATGCACTGAGTGTAGCTCAGTTGTAGCATGTGCCCCTTTGTCTTGGAACTAGGGACTTCCTGCCTCAGGACTTTGTCCTTCATCAGCAGTTGCCTCTGGTAAGGTCTTAGTAATGGTACCAACTACAACCTGATCATATGCTGAAGCAGGAGAAGTGGCAGCCTCACCAGAAGTTCCAATCTCCATTGCTACACTAGGAGAAGGAACATTGTAACCCCTATGCTATGGGTTCTCAGCTGCACTTTGGTCCTCCCCCTCAATGGTTGTTTTACAAATACTGAAACTATAACAACTGAAGAACATACTCTTCAGTTGTTTTACAAATACTAAAACAAAGAAAACTACTGAAAGGTAAACCATCACAACAACTGAAGAATGCTTCTTCAGCTGTTGTACTTCAGTACTTTAGTCTTTAGCTGTTGAACTTCAGTACTTTAGTCTTTAGCTGTTGAAGTCTTCAGCACTTTAGATCTTCAGCTGTTGTTCTTCAGTACTTTAGTTCTTCAGCTGTTGCAGTCTTCAGACTTTGTCAAATAGTTGATCAAGTCTTCAGCAGTTGTTGTGATGTCTGTGGGACTTAGAGGTTTTTCTGATGAGGCTCATTGGTTCTTTTGGTCCAACACTGAGCTACTGTGAACAACTGAATTTCAATCTTCTAAGCGTGTCTCAGATCTGTGACAAGAAATATTCCACTCACTTTACAGACACTCATTGCTACATTCTGAAACCTGGATTTCAGATATCTGAAGAATGGGTTGTCTTCAAGACACCAAGGAAGAATAATACATATGCCTTAAACCTGTAATCTGCATCACCTAAAGAAGAAACATGTCTCTGTCTAAAGCATCGTTTGATGAGTCACAGCTTTGGCATAGACATTTGGGGCAGGCAAACTTTAAAAATATGAACAAGTTGGTCAAAGGAAACCATGTCATTGGTCTTGCTCAAAAAGAATTTAATTTTATTGATCAATGTTCAGCGTGCCTCAAAGGAAAACAACACAAATCGTCTCATAAAACCAAGCTTGTGAACACTAACAATACTCCATTGAAGTTACTTCACATAGATCTATTTGGACCAACTCATGTAATAAGTATGGGAAAGAAATAGTATTGTTTAGTGATCATTGATGACTTTTCATGATTCACATGGGTGTTCTTCCTACTTCATAAAAATAAGGCATCCCAAATCATACAAGAATTTATCACTAAAATCGAAAATCAACTTGATCTTAAGGTCAAAATAATAAGAAGTGATAATGGTATTGAGTTCAAAAATGAAAGTATGAGTTCCTTTTGTACAACCAAAGGCATCGCTCATTAATCCAGTGCAGCTAGAACTCCTCAATAAAATGGGGTAGCTGAAAGGCGAAATAGAACACTAATTGAAGCAGCAAGAACGACGCTAGCTGATGCTAAACTGCCAATCACCTTCTGGGCAGAAGCAGTTAACAAATCGTGCTTTGTACAAAATCGAACTCTGATTGTTAAAGAAGTAACATGACACCTTATGAACTGCTCTTTCATAGGAAACCATTTATTGGATTCCTCAAATCATTTGGTAGTCCTGTCTCAATATTAAACACCCAAGACTATTTGGGAAAATTTTCATCCAAGTCTCATGAAGGATTCTTTGTAGGTTATTCTATGAATCAACAAATATTCAATTCAAGGAACATTCATTTCCCAAATCTACAAATGGTCCAACTGGTTGTTTGATATTAACACATTTACAAAGTAATTTGATCAATTTCACTTGTCTGATGCAGGAAATCTACATTCCAATGATACTTCATCAGCTGTGGAAAGAAGAGATGATTTTCCCTTGATTCCTCCTACATTTGATGAACACATGAATGAAGATGTTACTCTCTAAGCTGATCCCATCATAAAACCTTAGTGTTTCTACTGAACGAGGTCCAAGCCTGGTACCATCTCACTCAAATGACTTGTCAAATGAGATTAGAAATCAAAACAGGCTTCTCCTCTAGTTGAAACACAAGGTACATCAAATGATGCAAGCAATCTCAGTGCTGCTGAAGATGTAGCACTAACTGAAACATAAGTTGACAATCTTCATAATTCAACAACAGTACTAGATGAGTATGCCTCTGACCATAATGAACTGAATGTCTCCAATCTTGATCTAACTATTGCTGGTGATACCATTACATCCACAAGAATACACAAGAATCATCTAGTTGAAACCATTATTGGTGATCTTTATGAGAGGGTGACAAGAAGCAAGTCCAGGATTGCAAACATCTATTTGTTCTCATGCTTTCTGTGTCAAACAGTACCCAAGAACATCAAAGAGGCGCTTCAAGACAATAGCTGGATTGAAGCGATGCACGAAGAATTACTCCAATTCAAGAAGCAAGAAGTATGGCAACTGGAAGATCTTCCTGAAGGACAATACCCTATTGGTACCAGATGGTTGTACAGGAACAAGATTGATGATAGAGGGATCGTTATCAGAAACAAAGCATGACTAGTGGCACAGGGATACACTCAAGAAGAAAGAATCGACTATGACGAAGTGTTTGCACCTGTTGCCAGACTAAAAGCAATTAGAATCTTTCTTGCATATTTTGCATCCATGAAATTTATTGTTTATCAAATGGATGTAAAGTGTGCCTTCCTGTATGGAAAGATTGCTTAGAAGGTCTATGTGAGTCAACCACCTAGCTTTGAAGATCCAAATTTCCCTCACAGAGTTTACAAGCTTGACAAAGCTCTGTATGGTCTTCATCAATCCCCAAGAAAGTGGTATGAGACTCTATCATCCTTTCTTCTTAAACATGGATATGAAAGAGGAAAGATTGATCAGACTCTCTTCAGAAGAAAAAGAGGAAAAGACATGCTGTTAGTCCAGATCTATGTGGATGACATTATATTTGGCTCGACAAACAAGCAACTCTGTAAAGAATTTGAAGATCTTATGCACTCAAAGTTCCAAATAAGTGCTATGGGGGAACTCACCTTCCTTCTAAAGGTGCAAGTCCAACACACAGCAGATGGAATCTTTATCAATAAAAAATCAAAATATGTAGAAACCATGTTGAAGAAATTTCACTTTGCTGATTGTCAGTCTATCAGAACTCCTGTGGATACTAAAGTAAAGATTGGACTTGATCTTGAAGGCAAAACAGTAGATGAGACTCACTATCGATCAATGATCGGTTCACTTATGTATCTAATAGCCAGTAGGCTTGACATTATGTTTGGTGTTTGTGTGTGTGCCGGATATCAAGTTGATCCAAAAGAATCACATGTGAATGCAGTGAAAAGGATATTCAGATATCTGAAGGGCAAACCAGCTCTTGGGTTATGGTATCTAAAGGAAGGAGAATTTATTCTCTATGCCTACACATACAGTTATTATGGAGGATGCAACTTAAGCAGAAAATCCAACTTCTGGCGGTTGTCAATTTCTTGGTCCTAGACTGGTATCTTGGCAATGCAAGAAGTAGACAAATGTATCCGTGTCCACTACAGAAGCTGAGTATATTGCTGTATCAGCATGTTGCTCTCAAGTACTCTGGATTCAAAACAGATGCTTGATTATGGTTTTAACGTCTTGCACATGCCACTTTCTATTGACAACATGGAAGCTGTTTTTATAACTAATAATCCAGTTCAGCACTAAAAAACAAAACATATTGAGATTAGATATCACTTTTTGAGAGACTGTGCAAAAAAGGTTTAATCAAATTGATTCAAATACGAACTGAAAATCAATTAGCTGATTTGTTTACTAAGGCATTCGAACCTAGTAGGTTTGAATTCTTAGTTCAGTCAATTGGCATGATTAACCTTGAGTAAAACCATGAAAAATATAAAAAACAATTAAAAACATCAGAAAACCACAAAAAGAAATCAAGTGTGATGAAGAAAAGAATTCTATGGAAATGATATAATTACAGTCGTTATATCATTCACTGTGCTTAATTTCAAAATGTGAAAGACTGAAATTACTTACCAGATATGTTGGTAGGCTCAACTTGGAAGAAAAGATACATGCAGTGATGAATTAAAGACTTATTTGAAACACTCATCACAAACTACAGGTATGTATTGGCTTATGTGAATGCATGTGTGTAGTAACCTAAACAGACCAAGAAATGATACTTTATGAATCCCTTTCACCACATCATGTTCCATCTTTGTTTTGCTGAGCAAAGACCTAATGAAACTTGTACATAGTGCAGATGTTATGATCCAAAAGATTCCTAATGTGGAACACATCCAAAATGGATGAATCAACAAAAGTAATACATTCCAAGTGAATGAACAAAAGATCCTATCATGGATCACCTTCCAAAGTGAAGTGAAAAGAATCCCAATGTGGATCATCATGAAAAAGGATCAAAGTAAAAGAATCCCAATGAGGATCAGTGAAAATGAGATTTCATAACTTAAGTGACCTGGTAAGAAAAGTTGTGAAAAGTTCTATCATACATTGCACAAGGATGGTTGATCATTCCATTCTGTGTGTGAGGTACATATTGAATAATTAAATCAACCAAAAGCATGATAAATATCATTGCATCAAAATATCAACCTAGTATGAGTTTAAGAGGACAAACATACCTTCAATCTTCAAGTTCATAAACATGTCCATTTAATCATAAAGGATGCACATGTGTAATGCAAGATTGATATGATCCCAACAAAAGATATTCTTATCTTCATTATTAAAAATCAAAATAATATTCAAAAGGTTTTAAATATCTAAAGTTTCTATCCAAATGTGGATACAAACTTTAGGGGGAGTAATTTAAAAGTTTTTAGTAAGTCTGTTCAAATTTTCTTTTCTTGCTTAAAGTATTTTCTTAATATATTCAAATCAAAACAAAAAGAAAATAATGGTTTGGTTGCAAAAGTTATACCATAGTATCTCAGTCTATGCAGACTCTTGGAAGCATTAAAAGTCCAAGATTAGTCAAAATTGGGAAACTTGTATCACTTATGACATACAAGTTAATCCAAGCAAGAATTGACAATCTCAACAGTCAACAACTTCATAAGAAAACTCACTCAAAGACTTTTCTTCATAACATGAAATATTAAGTCAGACACATTAACATTTGATTAAGTTCAAAGTTAATTCAAGTAAGTGCATTGGTTAATGTGGGTGAAGGTAACCCATTCATATAACCAACGCGGGTAACAATATATTTTCAAGTGCAACTAATGCGGACAATGATTTTACTCTACCGCATTAGTGTATTACAAGTATACATGAAATTTTGGTGTTAAATCTATGCGGAACAAGAATTGTTCTACCACATTTGTCAATGCGGATAAAATAATTTCAAGTGTTCATCCGCATTTGTCAAATACGGATGAAATTTACACTTCCGCATTTGTTTTATCTATCCGCATTTGTGGATACACATCTTCAATGCTCATGTATGATCAAGCAGAGATAATTAAGTGATCAATATCTTGTGAATGAATGATGATCAAGTAAATGTGGATTTTATTCTATCGCATTTGCTACAGTTAGCAAATACTGGCAAATTTTATTCAACCGCATTTGCTATAGTGAGCAATGCTGAATAAGCTTTGTCAACCGCAATTGTTAAAGTGAACAAATGTTGATGAACTTAGTTCTTCCGCATTTACAACTGTGAACAAATGTGGATAGAATAAATCAAAAGTAACAAACCTTCAGCATTTACAAGTCCAAAATTTGTCTTTCGTATTTGCTACAATTAACAAATGTAGATGACCAAAAGTCAAAAAATTTACCCTTCCGCATTTGCTACAGTGGTGACCGAAGTTGCTCTTAAACATGTAAAATCTTTCAAAATGTGTTATTTGACTATTTAAAGGAATTCAAACAGGTCATTTAATACTTTTCAAATTTGAGAGACTTCATAGTGAGATGAGCGCAAATACACAGTACCCCAAGTCGATCATCTTCATCATAAACAACCAGATTTTTTGTGTGATTCCTCTCACCCTGTTATTGTCATTGATTCTTAACCTACAGTTGCATCGACAAACTAGGTGAAATTTCCAAAAATTTCGTCAAGACCCCACTTTCAGACTGTTAACCTAAATCAAACAATGAACCGAATGATAATGAAGAACACAAAAACTCAAGTTATTGATTCAATATAATACACCTTTTTGACTTCAATGAACATGAAATCATAGAAATTTTACTCATCATGAAAATCTTCATAGTCATGTTTGGTGTAAAAACAGAGCATGATGAACAAAGAAAATGTGTAACAAATCAATGAAATAACATCTAATAATTGTCCAATCATAGAAACTTTGATTGTTCAACAACAAATTCACCATTTGATGTAACAACAATGACACAGTAATGTCAAAAGTCCATCTGTGACCATTTAATGTCAAACTGATAAATGACACTCATGGGCTTTCATTAAAACTGTCACACTTGTCTTGTATGCAGATTACATGGAAAATATTTCATGGAGCAAGCTCCATAATGTTAGCGTTTATTTAAACCCTGATGTGCCAGAAGCCGAGGGACTAAGAGATATTATTAGATTCATCTCTACAATAAGGGTAGCTTATGCCATCATAGTTATACCCACTATCTATGAGAACCTCATAAGGTCTTTCAGGAACTCAGCTGAAGTAATTGAAGTAGATGGTGTTAGAACCTTGACTTGAAGAATTGACAATGAACACACTCTGAGCATCACTGAAGATTCAGTTAGAAGATGCTTACATTTTGGTGATGATGTCAATGCACCTTTAGAGCTGGATGATGATGAAATAACCACATTCTTTGCTGAGATTGGTTATGAAGGAGGATATGAAGCTAAACAGATTGTTAAAGGATTAGCTGATCTACCTTGGAGATTCCTAATTCACACGTTTGAGCACTGCCTATCCAAGAGAAAGACAGGATGGAATGATATTCTACTCACCACATCATCAGCAATCTGTGCTCTCTACACTAACACGCCATTCAATATGTCTACCTATGTTTTCAACGGTCTGATTTCAAACATTCAAGAAGGGAGAAGATACAATTTCTTGATGTATCCAAGATTTATTTAGTGCCTGATCAATGAATCATTCCCTGATATTGCTAATGAGGGACCAGTGCTTGATATTACTCACTATGATGCAATATCTTACAAATACATTAAGAAGAGGGATCCAAGAAACTTTTACAGTGTGGCTCACTCACCTCTTCTTCCATGGATGATTCAGCAGCTCAATGAAGAAGTTCAAGCACAAGAACAAGCTGCTGCACAACCATCACCACAACCAACACCACAACCATCACCACAACCATCACCACAACCATCACCACAACTAACACCAGAACCATCACCACAACCATCACCACAACCAACACCACAACCAACACCACCTCATCAATCTCCAATATCACCACCTCATCAATCTCCAATAACACCACCTCATCAATCTCCAATATCACCACCTCATCAATCTCCGATATTACCATCTCATCACTCACTAATATCACCATACCAACCTTTGCCAACCCATGATTAGAATACTGGAGTTGGAGACTTAACTAGCACTTCTAAAGCATCCAAATCATCTTCAGATGAGGAGGATAACATGCTCAAATGCCTGCAAAGAAAGCAACTTCTGAGACTGCTCCCTTAGAGAGCTTTGTTGAATCCAATGTAAACAGGCCTGATCAAAGATGAACTAATATCTGAGCTCCTATAAAGGTGGAATGGATGGAAAGGATTTTAAATAAGAGAGCTAGAATCATTGATCACAGGATTCTAGAGCTTGATGAAAAGGAGCAGGAGTTTAAAGAGCTTAAAGAAAAACATGAAGCAAAAAAGAAGGAGAAAAAGAAGAAATTGAAATCGTAAAAGTTGCACTCAATCATTCAAGAGAAGAAGTGAGTGGCCATGTTGACACTCTTGCCATTCAAACCATAGAATGGAAGAACAAGAGAACATTATTGAAGACAAGCTGAAATCATCTCTAATCTTGAAAATGAAATTCATAGCCAAAACAAAAGGATCTCTAAACTTGAGCTGATAATTGAGATTCAAAGAAGTGTGTGGCTGATGAAAGAAAGATAAACAAGAAAAAGTTGATAATGATGAGAACCAGTCTGTCTCTGATAATGAAAAACAAGAAGAAGATACAAGTCAAACAAAGCATGAGGAACAAAGTCTAGAGATGGTGATTTACTCTGATAAAACAGATGCTACTCACACTAAGAAAGCTAAATTTAAAGAACTTATCAATGCTTTAGATAGCTTTTCTTCATAAAATTCACAATAGATGAAATTTTTAGGACTTTGTTGCAGACCAAAAGACCACTTCTGCACCTATTGTGGACATTCCCAAATCTCCAGTTCCATTGGAGAAAGAGTTGTGCATGCAGATTGTCCCTGCTATGTCACTGACTGAAGAACAAAAAGAAATTATAAGAGAAATGTGTGAAAAGAAAAAAGAAAAAGATAAAGAAAAAGAAAAAGGAAAGGAGGAAATAGAAGTTAATGTTCAAGAACAAACCACACTGAAAAAATGTCTAAAGTGATTGAAAAGGCTGAAAATTCAAGTCCACCACTTCAAACATACTCAAGAAAGTGAAAATATCTAGCTGAAAAGGCTAAGGGTAAAAGACCAGTGGTTGAAGAAGGAAGTGTTAAGAAACCAAAAGATGATCCAAGAAGCCTGGCAGCAATAGCTAAATTTCTTGAAGAACATGAACAGGCTGAAGCTTGACTAAAGAAACAAGTGGCTACTATTGATCTAAAAGAAGGAGAGATAGTTGGAGGTTATAATGCTACAAAGGATGTTGATATGGACAGTCCATTGAAACCTGAAAAATTAGTTGAGGAAATGGTGTCAAAGGGTCAAACTGATGATTTAATTATATAAACTATGTTTTTGATCAATCATGGGTATGATCCAGATGAAGTCTTTGGGATGACCTTGATGGGTTTGATAGAACACAAAATAAACAAGTTTAACCTTTTAAACTTTCTGAAAACACAGCAGAAGTATAGCATTATAACATTTTATAACTGAAAATTCATGTTCATAATGATGTTTTAAGATGGAAAAAACAAACCCAAATCAAAAGGATCTTTAATATGTGAATGAACAAGCTATGAACATATTTAAACTACATAAAATCACAGCTTCATTGAGCTGTGATAACTACCTTATTCAGCAGCAAAACGACCAAAGAAAGGGAGATTTTGGATGCTAAAATCAACCAAGACTTCAAGTGTAGAGGTCCTTTTCTAAACACCTTCTTGTTAGGAAGAACACTACACACCAAAATCACTCCAAAACTCCTCCAATGCTGCTGCCTAGCCGAAAGTTTAGAGAGAGAGAGTGAGGAGTTTTTGGTCTATTGCATGTGAAGAGATTGGATGGAGATCAAGGAAATCAAGACTTGTTAATGTGTGTGGTGTTCAAGGAAAAAGGTCCAATAATAAACAAAGGGGGGCGGCCGAAAGTTTTGATCCAAGGGTTTCCCCCTTTTTTTTAAATTGAACACATACACACAAGTTTAATGGTCTTGTAACTAGACATATAATTACCATTTAATTGTATGTACAAGTTATATAACTTATACAAATAATCATTTAACTTATAAGTTATAATCTCTCACTATTATTTGGTGTCATCTAACCAATTTAAATAACACATCAAATAATATTATTCAACAAAATATCCTAATAAGTTGTTCCCTCTCATATGCAACTTATTTAGAAAACCGTTTTCTAAATTGGTGTAAATATTTAATTGCATGATCATATCATCAATTGAATATTAATTGGTGTTTGCTAAGCTTGTTATTGGGTATAACCCGACTTGGATCATACGTACTAACCGCATCAATATTCTACGTGTCTTGGGCATATAGAATCCTACAATCTCCCACTTGCCCAAGATTCATAGAAGATTGATGCGAGCAGTAAATACCGCCTAACAACGGTTTACTACCCTTAACGCATGACTTATGGCCATTCAATACTCATTCCATTTAAGTATCCAACTTGAAATGATTTAGGTGAATTAATCATCTATCCTTTTGTTACAGATGTCATGTTAAATCCAAGGACACAGAATGATCATTCCTTGTTGATTTAACTTAATCAAGCCTTAGACATCTAACTCTCAACGAATAAGAGGAACAAATTCCATCTTGACCACATACGTTTTTCACAAACACCTCGTGTCATACCTGAACATACCCTTATATACTGTCCACTATTTCAGGACAGTGAAGAATAAGCTCAAGGTATAACACTTGCTGAATATCAAAACCCAATATGTATCTCAGGTCTGAGGATACCAAATGATATTCGCCTTTACTCAATTTACTTATGATCAATCAATAAGATTCCATGTAGTAAAATTTGAGATGCGGGTTAGTCCAATATTTGTATCCCACAAATATCTATGAACCTTGGTAGCAACCCATTGCTCTGTACTCATCCTTATGAATATCAACCATCCAAGTTCATAATAGTCTTATCCTCAATACTTGTTCCCACAAGTCTGAACGACTACAGACATTTAGAGTAAACAATTTATTCATGGATTAAACATGCTAAATTGGAATATTATTGAAACATTATAACCAAATAATTTTATTCAAATAATAAAGAGTTTCGTATATCCAAATACAAAATTTACAAATCAAATCCAATCACTAGAATATCGAAGTCCATAGCACAAGTATGACCTTCATGCTTTGCCTTTTCAAGGAGCTTCGTGAGAGGATCCGCAATGTTTTGATCCGCGTGAACTTTACGAATAAATATCTTTCCTTTTTCAACTTCATCTCGTATGTAGTTGAATCTCCACTCAATGTGCCTAGTCTTTTGATGAGCACGGGGTTCCTTGATTTGAGCAATCGCACCCTCGTTGTCACAAAAGATCTCTAGGGGGTCCTGAATGGAAGGGACAACCCCTAGATCGGCAATGAATTTCTTCAACCATGTAGCTTCTTGAGCTGCCAATGAGGCGTGATGTATTCTGATTCTCTAGTTGATAGAGCCACCACATCCTGCTTGGAGCTCTTCCAAGAGACCGCTCCTCCATTCAGAATGAAAATGTATCCCAATTATGATCGTGAATCGTCACGATCGGTTTGGAAACTCGCATCTGTGTAACCTTTTACAACGAGTTCCTCATCACCAGATCCATAGATTAAGTACATATCTCTTGTCCTCCTTAGGTACTTAAGTATGTTCATAACAGCCATCCAATGACTATTTCCAGGATTTTGCTGGTAACGGCTTGTCATGCTTAAGGCGCATGACACGTTCGGTCGAGTGCATATCATCGCATACATGATGGATCCAATAGCAGATGCGTATGGGATTGCCTTCATTTTATCTTGCTCATCCTTTGAGCTTGGACATTGAGTCGTACTCAATATCGTTCCTCTTTGAATAGGTACGGTACCTTTCTTAGAGTTCTCCATCTTGAACCTTTTCGAGATTTTATCAATATATGCACTTTGATTTAAACCAATAAACTGCCTTGATCTATCCCTATAGATCTTTATTCCCAGAATATAGGCGGCTTCACCAAGATCCTTAATGGAAAAACAACTTCCAAGCCAGGTTTTTACACCTTCCAAGGTTGGAATGTCATCTCCAAATAGTAGTATGTCATCAACATACAATACTAGGAAAGTTACTGTGCTCCCACTAGCCTTCTTATACACACAAGCCTCATCAGCGTTTTTGATGAAGCCAAATTTCTTTACCTCCTCATCAAAACGGTGATTCCAGCTTCTCGATGCTTGTTTTAATCCATAGATTGATTTCTTTAACTTGCATACTTTATTAGGATGTTTTGGATCGACAAAACCTTCAGGCTGAACCATATAGACATCTTCCTCAAGATATCCATTTAGGAAAGCGGTTTTGACATCCATTTGCCAAATCTCATAATCGTAATGAGCAGCTATGGCAAACAGTATCCTTATAGACTTTAGCATTGCAACAGGTGAGAAGGTTCATCATAATCAACCCCTTGAGTTTGAGTGAATCCCTTTGCTACAAGTCTAGCTTTATAAGTATCCAAGTTTCCACACATATCGATTTTCTTCTTGAAAACCCACTTACTTCCAACTATCTTGGAATTAAGAGGTGGTACAACAAGTTCCCAAACTTGATTGTCATACATGGATTGCATCTCAACGTTCATGGCTTCAAGCCATTTGTCACAATCCGAATTGGACACTGTATTATGGTTTAGCATCAATCTCAAATAGTTTCCGATCTTCATCAGAGTATTGTTCTTTCTTCTTCGAAACCATTTGATTTGTTTCCGGATTGTTCACCATAGGCTTATGTGGTCCATGTATCACAGACGTCCAACAACCTGAACTGTTAACAGACAGGTGATGAAGCATTCTTTGTTGCCATATGTTATACTCGGTCCTAACCAGCATCGGAGGCTTGGTTGAGGAACCGGTATTGTGAGGATCATTACAAGGAGTAGTCATCTCAGATTCAATCAAATTCGATTAAGCTAAAACAGATTTAGAACAAAATGCAACAACCAATTGAACCAAAAGAGATCTCAAAGTAAATGAACGAAAGCGACAGAAATTCAATAATCTATAACCAGTTCTTGCGAATATGCTAATTCAATCAAACACAGATATCAATTAGCAGTTTCAATGATCAATTGTTAGATCAATCAATGATTAACCTGCTCTGATACCACTTGTTAGGATCAGTGATCTACGTTTGATTGATTAGAGAGTATAGCAGCGGAATTCTAACAATGAATTAGCCAATTCACAAGAACGAAACGATATTCAATGAAGAACAAAGACGGTTATAGAGAGAGAATTCTGCAAATATATTTCATTCAATATTCGCTTTCGTGGTAACGGAATGTCACGCTTACAATTAGGTCGACACCTCTTATATAAGAGATGTGACGTCTGTTGATGTCACTTGATAGTGACATCTAACAGAATTATTACAACTGAAACACAACTACTGAAGATGTCAAAACAGCTGACATCTCCTTACAAAAATGCTAAGTGTTATCAGTTGTTATAACTACTGAAAAACATAAAACTACTGAAACTACAACGACTGAAGAACAAGCTCTTCAGTCGTTTTACAAAACTACTAAAAGTAAAAACATAAAACTACTGATATCACAACTACTGAAGAAGTACTCTTCAGCTGTTGTGACAAACTACTGAAACTTCAGTACTTGATCTTCAGACTTGAACTTCAGACGTTTCATCAGCTGATGACTTCAGTAGATATCATCAGCTGATGTCTTTAGTCTTTTTCTTCAGACTTTGTACATCAGTTGTTGATCTTCAGCACTTGTAAACTCTTCAGCTGTTGTACTTCAGTACTTTGGTCTTCAGTTGTTGAAGTTTTCAGCACTTGATCTTCAGCTGTTGGAGTTTTCAGCACTTGTCGAACTGCTGATGAAGCCTTCAGTAGTTGTTGTGATATCATGTGGGACTTAGAGGTTTTCTGATCTTGGCTCATTGGTTCTTTTGGTCCAACAGTTTAAGTAGTTTCTTTTCAGTAGTTGTAATAATAGTTAACACTTAGCATTTTTGTAAGAAGATGTCAGTTGTTTGACATCTTCGGTAGTTGTGTTAACTATCAGTAGTTTGTAATAAATTCTGTTAGATGTCACTATCAAGTGACATCAGCAGACGTCACATCTCTTATATAAGAGGTGTTGACCTAATTGTAATTGTGACATTCCGTTACCACGAAAGCGAATATTGGATGAAATATTATTTCCAGAATTCTCTGTCTATAACCGTTTTTGTTCTTACATTGAATATCTCTTTGTTCTTGTGAATTGGCTAATTCATTGTTAGAATTCCGCTACTATACTCTCTAATCAATCAAACGTAGATCACTAATCGTAACACTCAGTCTATCAAAGCTCAACATCTCGTTTGTCACAGATCCTACTCCTGTAATTCTACCACGCTCTGAATCTCCACCAAATGCCACAGTGGTTCCTTGTATGTGCTTGAAGTCATGAAGGAGGGAACGATCTCCAGTCATGTGTCGGGAGCATCCACTGTCTACGTACCATAGGCTATTAGACCGTGTGGATGAACCTGCAAGCCAAAATAACTAATTAGAATAAGGAACCCAAGCCATGATGGTCTTGGGTTTCCCATTCCTATTCATGACGGTGATTTCTTGGTATTTTCCTCTAAATTGTGGGTTAGTTGGAGGTGTCCTGGAAGAATTTTGGTAATGAATTGGGTGAGTCATCTCATCAACATCCACTGAAGATTCAGATAGGTAATGAAAATATTGGTCTTTGTTTCTTTGTAGAAGTTTCGCTCATTTTTCATTATCAAAAGTAGGTTTCTTTTGGAAGGTTAGTTTTGTGTTTCATTGTAAGATGGTTTCTTTGACCCTTCCACAATTTCTTCAAAGTGTTTCTATCATTTGTTGATCTTGAAGTCCTAGATTGATCATTGTAAAAATGAGGTCTGACAGAATGTGTGATAGTGGATTTTTTTGAGATGGGCTTGTGTTGGGGAATTCTCAAACCCTTCTGATTGAAGTAACAATCAGATGTATTGTGATTGTTCATGTCACAGATTGAACAATACTTGTTGAAATAGTAGTTTTTGGTGGAGTGATTGTTCATGTCATGAATAGAATAATATTGATTAAAAAACATTCATCTTCCTTGTGATTGAACATTTCACAAATGTCATAATACATTTGTTTGTTTCTTGAATTAGATTTTTCCTTGTGTGACTCAACTGGCATTTTCTTTTGATGAGTCACTTTCTTTTCTTTAGGGGATGAATCAGAATCAGCTCTTTTTGTAGTTTGTTTCACAACACTACTTTTGTTTAATTTTCTGGGTTGTTTCTGTTTCTTCAACCCATTTCTTACTTCTTTCTCAAACTGGTCAACATGTTCCTTGTTGCAGATATCAAACCCAACTCCCTGCCTTAATCTTGAGGACTGTGGGTCTGATGATGTTTTATGTGTTGAACTCAGTGTTACCGTTTGTTTCTTTTGTAGTGAAACCTTTTCTAATTTGCTTGAATTGTTTGAAGATATGATCTCATTATCAGAACTACTGTGAGCAGTGGGTTTGACTAACTTCACGTATTTCTTTTTACCTTGTAACACAGAGGGTATGAATTTTATATAAGGGACAATTGCTTTTACAGGGCTTAATGGTTTCATGACACTCACTATCTTGTCTGAACACTCTTTGATTTTGATTGGGTGACATAACTTGATTTTATCCTCATTTGTTTTAATATAAACATCAGGTTTGTTTTGAGGACTGGTCACCTATTTTACTACAGATTTAGGTTCCATAGTTTTAGTTTCAATTGCTTCAGTGAGTGAGACAGATTCAGGCATGACAGTGTAGTTGTCATTGTATGGTGGAGGACATGAATTATACCCAATCCCTGACATGTCCTTTGGATCATTTTGGGAATCAAGCATCTCTTGCAGCTTGACTGAAGACATTTTCACCTTTTGAAGTTTCACTTCAGTCATAGATTGTTGAGCCATAGATTGAGCTAACTTTTCAGTAAGTAGCTCATTCTCAGCTGCAAGAGTGTATTTCTCACCATGCAGATTTTCTATGTCAGAGATGAGAGATTTAATTTTTATTTCAAAGTTTTTTATTTCTCTCTTCATCATCTCTGACTTTACCTTTTCTTCTTTAAATTTATCAGCCAGTTTATGGTTATGCTCCCTATAACCTTGCAATTCATTAATGCATTTTTCACTACAAAGGTAAGATTTTACCTCAGTAGGCATTGGAGATGGTCCATCGTTGATATGAGCCATAGGAGCATGATTTTGAAATTGAGGCTTGACATCCTCTACATACACAGTCCAGTCACATACTCCATCTTGCTTTATCACGAGAGCACTGGCAGAAGACTTACTACTTCCATGAGCTTGATTTGTCAGTTGGGGTGGATTCTGATATGATTAGTGTTGATGATACTGCTGATGTGGTTGGTTGTTGAAATGATAGCTTGAGTTAGGCTGTGATGATGATTTTCCTGGAGAGTTCCTTTTATAGTTGTTTCTCTTGGGGACACTACACTTTCTTGAGAAGTGGCCAGCCAT
This sequence comes from Flaveria trinervia, assembly GCA_025506515.1. Taxonomy (NCBI): domain Eukaryota; kingdom Viridiplantae; phylum Streptophyta; class Magnoliopsida; order Asterales; family Asteraceae; genus Flaveria; species Flaveria trinervia. The sequence continues at coordinate 36,423,820 of CM046441.1, forward strand.
GCCACAGTTGAAGCATTTCACCTTGGATTTATCATATCCAAGTTTTGTATTTTCATTTAGGCTCAACTATCTTCCTTTTCTAAAGAATTTCTTGGCTCTCATGGCAATCATGGCCATTTGCCATTGTAGATCCATTACCTCCACATCATCTCGATCCATTTCCTCCAGATCTTCTTGAATTAGATGAGCAGAAGTGAGTCTTCCTCCTAAGTATGCTTCAAAGCTTGCAACAAAGGCATTGTAAGTTGCCTTTTGTTCTTCTGATCTTGTATCTTCAAGAGTGTTTGAGGAGCAGTAGAGACTTTAGGTGTTTGAGATGACACTGATGGATGATTGATTGGTGGAGTTGCAATGAACCCAGTGTTGTTCATTTGATCTCTTGATGAGATAAAATCATCTTCCTCGGTGATGAAGGCATTTTCCACAAAATGAGATTCTGGTGGAAATTTGTAAGCCTCAATCACTCTTGGTCGACCCAGATTTCTGCTTCTTTCACCAAGTTCTAAAGCTTCAATTTTGGCTATCATGATGTGTGAAGTAGTACTCTCAAGATCAAGATTATTTTTCAGCATGGTTACATTCTGTTTCCAACTTTCAGGGAGACTATGAAGCATTTTCTTGTTTAATTCTTTAATCTTGTAAGTGACTCCCATGATTTCCAAGTCATTTACTAACTGTACAAATCTGTGTAGTTGTTTAGATATTGATTCTCCCTTGGTGTGGTGGAATGTTTCATACTGATTAACAAGCTTATCCTTGTTGATTTCAGCCACCTCACTGCTTCCTTCACACATGATTTTCAGTGCATCCCACACAGCTTTTGCAGTTCCATACTTCTCCAATCTTTTCAGCACATCCATCTTGAGTGCTTGAGTTAGAATGGAGTAGTCTTTGAGGTCAATCTTCATTTTCTTGTAGTCTTCATCATCTAGAGTTAGACCCTCAATGGGTATTCTTGCAGTTCTATATATTGCAGCTTGATCTGCAGACAGAGTGACAGGGATGTGTGGCCCTTTGCATATTGAAAATCTAGAAATCAGGATCTACACCTGTGATGTAATTCCTAAACCTGATTTTCCACTGTTTAAACTCAGATTTATGTTTACGCATAAGAGGTTTAGGTGTATGACCAAGTTCCGAGTAGTTGTTAGAATCCATTTTAACTAAGTGTTTAACTGGTATAATATAGATTTAGATGATTTTTAGGACTGATTAGTCCAACTTGTCGAAACAGTTTAAACAGATTTTAGAACCAGATCTGTGATTGTATTGAGTTTCTTGCGGTTGACAAGAGTATTTTTATTATTTACTGAGTAGAGATAATGATATTCACTACTAGCAACTCAATTACCAGATCAATCAAATTCCATTCTGTTCTTGTGCAGATCTGAAAGAGAATCGAGAGCCAAAGCTCTGATACCAATTGACTGGGTTGAGTAAGATTGAGATTCTTACTGTGAATCGAATATGGTAATCAACTCAGTGATTGAATGGCGGAAACAAACAATCAAAGAACATTCAATGCAAGAAAATTACTCAAAAATGCTTTTGTATTGTATATATGAAAGTTGATAAATTATAGAGAATAATCACAACAAAAATTCTCTATTTCTATCAGCCATCACTGCAAGTACGAGGATATCTATTCTATTTATAGGCAAACAATATGCCTTTTACCAAATGACTAAACTACCCCTAAACTATTACATCATAACTAGTCTAAGTCTTCATCCGCATTGACAAATGTTGATGAGTTAACTTGATGAGCATTTCTTCACTTGATCATTCGCATTAGTATGTTGGTCATCCTCATTGGTTAATGCAGATGAACAAATACTAATGAGCATGTGTTCGGTCATCCGCATTGACAAATGCGGATGATGAAAGTCTTGTCCGCATTAACTTTTAGTCTTCCGCATTTGTCAATGCGGAAGAGTAAATACTTGTTCGTATTTTCATTATGGCTTCCGCATTGACAAATGCGGAAGACAACACTTGTTCTTTTTCTTAGCGGAATTTTCATCTGCATTTCTTCATGGACTTGGGGGATTCCAGCAGAGCAATCATCAAATCACCCATTGAGTTGGCATGTATGATCCTTTTAGGGTGCAACAAAGCTCTCTCCACCCTGAGTCACAAAGGTTTGTGAGTGACAAAGGGAAAAGAAAGATGAGTTCTGAGGAGATTGAGGAGGAGAAGAGAATGAGGAAAAGGAAGCTTAGGGGAGAAAGTTCCTCTTCTGAGTCTGCAAGACTTGTGGAAACTGCAATCAGGGCTGCCCCCAGACCAAACACTCAGATGATGAATTGAGGACAGTCAGGATGAGTTATTTGAAAACCAGGAACAATGACATTGACAATGTCATCTCTCTCCCCTTAGAGGAATAGAATGAACTGGTTGACATGGAAAGGTCAAAGGAGAAGAAAGAGGCAGAAGATGCAGAGCTACTGTACAAATCAAAGAAGACAAAAGAAAGAAAATATTGTACAAGCTTGTGCCTACTCTCTCTCCAGTTCAAGAAAGTCTTGCACATGAGGATGTGGTTCAACAAGAACCTCATGTAGATAAAGAAAAAGAAAATATCAAAATGATCAACTACCTGAGTGCCACAGGCCTCTATCAGGCAGAAGCACTTCTTCCCTTACCCTATGACTATGTTGAGTTTGAGTATTTAAAAGAACTTGAACTTGAGGTAGTCAAGGAAAGAAAGACAACTAAAAAGAAGCTAAGGGAAGAAGCTGCTAAGTGAAGAGCCATCATCCAGAAGAGCATGAAGAAATTTGTAGATAGGTAGAGGATGATGAGCTTCTTGAAGCTGTATGGATTCTCGGAAGGAGACTTCATCCCATGTCTCTATCCACTCTGGATGAGCATATCAGGGTGATCAAGCAGAAGATAAATAGTGGAGAGCTGATTGACTTACATTCCCCTCCAAGTCAAGCTCCACCTGAAGTGGAGATTAAGGTTGAATAACCAGAGACAACACAACCTGGACCTCCCGCTGAATCTCAGCAAGCTTTATCTTTTGATCCATAGCAGGGTTAGACTCCATCTTGTTCTAAACCTGTGAGAGTGGAAGACCCAACTGAGAAAGACAATGTAGATCAATCAGGTGTTGCACGCCAGTCTTCTCAGTTAAAAGTAATAAAGAGAAAGAAAATGATGGCTTGGAAGCCAAAGCCAAAGAAGAAGAAGGCTGCATCCTTTTCGGAACCTCAAGATGAGTCAGAACATCTTGAGGATGTGCAGCCAGAGGATGCTCCATCATCTCCCATTCCAATATCTCCTCTAGCATGAGAAAGACCCATCCTTCCTAGACATACACTACAAATCCGGAAAGATGGCATGTCATTAGAGATCATGGCATTGAGAATGTCTACACATGGCAAGACATGTTCAATCTGCCTCTGCATGATCTCTTTGACATGAGAAGACACATTGATAGTTTGAAGATCCAAATCATCTTATGAAGAAAGGGTTGGTCATTATCCAGATGAGGACTATCAATATCTCAAGTCTTTAAGTGTTTTGGTAGCTTTAGCCTAGGGGAGTTTGTAGAGATTATATGAAGAGGCTGAAGCAACAAAACACTCAAACTCTTTCTGCAGGCATGCACACAAGTACTAAATAAAAATGCTTTGAAAAGTTTCACACAAGCAACATAAATATTCCAAGTGTGAAATCTTCCTAAGCCAAGACCAATATCTTTCAAAGCAAAAGATGAAGTCTTCTAAATCTTCAAAGACAAAGTCTTCCGAAGCCAACACTTGAAGACAAATTTCTTCTGAAGACTTTTAACAACATGCTTTATCTGATGTACTTTTCTATAAAGTTGGACCCCTTTCTGCTGCAACTTTGTAAGTCACCAACTTACATGAGTTGGTGAAAAGGTCGATACTTTTGGTAACTGTACATTGAGGTCTTGAGTCTGTAAACTTTCTACTTCATGTACTTTATCCTTTTTGTAACAGATAAGGATGTGAGCTATGGCATGTCATAGTCACTAGTCAAAAGGAAATTTGCCTTTTGACTCTACAATTGATTTTGTTTTGTGTCTAGTGAATTGTATCTAGCTGGCTTTCAAAGTATGGCCGGCTAGAGTATAAGTATCTCATGTTCGTGTAACTTTCTTTTATGCTTTGCAACACTTGTAATAAAACCTTGAGAAAGCAATATACTGCAATCTTAAAAACCATCTCCTTGTGTATATTGCTATTTTGTTATGTCTCTTAATTACTTGTGTTCTTAGTGTCTTTACTTGTGGTTAATCCAGTTCCCTATTTGATTAAGTTAAGTTACTCTCCTCTTTGTGTTGTTTTGTTATAAGTGACCACCCTTCACCGGTCCTACACTATGGATATAGAATTGCTTCTTAAAATCAATGAAGAAATAAGAAGCATAAGACTCTACAAAGTTCATATTCTCTCCCTAGTTTAGGAAAGTCTTGAGGTAGAGGTTGTGGCTGCTGAGCAACAAAATTAGGTGGGTAGGTGTTAGGACCATTTCGTACGGAGTACTAACAGATTCTGCGTAAGACCAGATTGAATAGTGTGGAATCTTATTTGATGGCGATCCAATTAGTGAGAACGATAACCCGATCGATCTAACGATGAAACAAACGTCAAGAATGAGTAGAAATCGATCAAGAACGAACTATGAAGTTGGATTGGGTGTTCTGGACACTCTAGACTGCTAGGGTTTATGTATATTTGAAGTCTCTCTCATAGTGTTATGTTTTTTCACGAATTAAGTGGTTTTTATAGGTTTTTGCAGTTGCCATTCGTATGATTGAACCATTAGCATGGTTCAATCATGCGACTGAACCATTAGCATGGTTCAGTCATGCGACTCAGTGATGCGATTGAGTCATAGGCACGACTGAAGGTTCAGTCGTGCGATTGAGACAATCTTAAGCCTCAATCATACAACTGATCTTGTCTCTTGGTTCAGTCGTGTGACTAGTTCATTATTATGATTCATTCATGTGTATGGTCCATAAATATGGTCCCTTAGCATGAATATTCACCGACTAAGTTTAACACATTTCCCAATCATTATTGACTTAGAATTGTGTACAACAATCTCAAACCTATATACGAAGTTCATCCATATGACTTATACTTAACACAACAATCATATGAAATAATCAAAGATAAATAAACATCAAGGCATATATCATATTTCATTTCATCATCACATTACAAATATGTATGTCATGAAAGACTTTTACATTTAAGCACATAAACTAGGATATCATGTATCTACAAACTCCCCGTTGGACCTAGTTTACCTTATTATCTAAAATTCTTCATATTCTATTAAAACTTCTTGTACTTCTTTTGGGTCAAATACCCTGATAGTCTCTATCTTCCCATCTCTATTCAAAACTATGACCGCTTCTCCATCCTCCAATCATAATACCACCATTTGATTGTGGAGTGAAGTCTTGAGGCATTTCCCATAAGGGAATCTTAGACATTGTGCTTTGGGGACTCCACTTCAACACCACCTTTGGTTTTCTAGATATAGGATCAACTTCAGACTTATGAATGAACCTCTTAGGATGTTGAGGTTTGAAGTTTACCCATTTGGTGTAGTATTCTTTCTTCAATGCTGCCTCAAACCATCCCGACATCTGTCTCAGATTGGCATACAAAAGATCTAAGCATGCCAGTCGGTTGAGCTCAAAAACAGGAAGAGTTTTCAGATCATGTGGATATCTGAAGTACTCAATCCCTTTCTCACTTTCAACATCATAGACTTCCAAGTCTTCAAAATATGCCCACGCGATAATCTTTCCTGACAATTTCTGATGTCTCTTGACTCTTTTAAGTTTGGTATAGTCATTTTGCTTTGGAGGTGCACGTTGGGCTTTCATTTCAGCAAAACAGGCTGCCGATTCAGCTTTCTTAATATTAACATTTTCATCTAAAGCTTGGGATTTACTTTCATCTTTCTCTTTTTCTTTCTCCATCTCCTCCAGCTTATCAAAAGTATCACTGCCAAAAGTTTCACCTAAATTAGGGATAAGGTTGCCCTCAAGGTCAGTGTACTCAGGATAGTGGTTAGCTGTGACATCTTCAATATATATATCATCCACATCCTGTAGCTCCTCATCACTTAAGATATCAACTTCTGGAGCATCTTTGACAATTTCATCTGGATTTAATCTAACTTATCAGCAAGTTGCTCATCTCTCAGATCATGGATGATCCCTCCTTCTTCAGGAGTATAGCTCATAGACCTTCTTACAATCCCTTGCAAATCAAGAATCATAGTGAGCTAAGTCTTGACTTGCTGAAGGGGAATAACTCATAGTCCTCAGGCTGTTGAGCATCACCCTTTCCTATTCCTAAGTTTGTTCAGCTGGAGCTGCAGACGACGAGGCTCTTTTTGAGCGGCTCTCTTATGAAGCTTAACTTGAGGTTGATGCAGATGCATTACCATCTTGATCATCCTCATTGTCATCATCATCTCTTTTATCTTTACAACTACCTCCAACTTCTTTATCATCATCATCTTCTTCTCATTCATCATCAGAAGTCTCATCATCATCATCTCCTTCATCCTCACCATTACCTTTAATCTTTAATGGCTCACCCTTTATCCCCTTCAACTTTAGCATAATCTTTTTGTTCTTCTTCTCCAATCCTTTAGTCCTTTTTTATAGAAGCCATCACCAAATCATTCTGACTCTTCAGTGTATAGTGAGCTTGATCTAACGCTCTCTCGTAAGCAACATTCTTATCAGTGAGTTGAGCTATCTACTTGGCTTAGGCGGTATTGACCTGCATCAGCTAGTTCATCTGATTAGCTCTCAGATCATCTGTTTCTAGAAGCTTTAGCGTAATTGGTTAAGGCTCGTCAGTTGTTCCTCTAACCCGACAGTGGGTAGAGTAGAGCCAGGTGTAAGTGGGGATTGAGTGGATGTTCCAGCTTGGTGAGTACCGGGTGTAGTGGTGGATGTGGTGAAGATTGGAGGAGGAATGGAAGTGGATTATGGTGGAGTTGTGTTGGGTATTGTAGGTGAGGTGTATGTAAGTGTATGAGTGGTGGTGGGAGTATCGGTGTCAATGGACGTGGTAGTGGTGGTGGTTGTGGATATGGTGGTGGTGGCTGTGGTGGAGGAAGAAGTGATCAATGTAAACCTTGGTCTCTTACCCTTCTTTCCATGGGGTTGGGCCATCCTCTTTTTCCTTGAACCCTTGGCCATTAGGACTCTCCCTGGGCTAATAGGCTAGCAGGGTGTGTAAGTAGGATCCGTGACATCAGTTTCATCACCCGTAGTACCAGCTTGGCATCCACCAACCACCTCCTTCCCTTTCACGGTAGCCACAACATGGCTCCTGACTTGCCTGACGAGAGGCTTATCATCTGACTCATCCTCTTCCTCTATCAAAAAGCATGGGTGGATAGCAGCTGCTCAGATCCACCTGGAGCAAAAGACGTACTGTGTGGAGGTGATGAAGATATGGTAGACGTGTTGGTGGCCCGTGAATGACTGGGCCAACATCTCCCCTACCTTGACCATCATCATGGTCGTCATCATTGTCATCATCTTCATGAGCAGGAACCATAATGGGCTCCACATCTGAATCACTATCATCGTGATGCCACTTCTTATGAGAAGGCACCACATAGTCCTCATTGGCCACATGCCCAAAAAATCTCTTGACTGGGGGCTTCACCTGCTTCCCCCGGTATACCTTCATCCTGCCCAAGGTGGTATCATCCATCACCTCAAGCATCACTGCATCTTCTTTCTCCTTAGGTAGCATAGGAAGCTTCTCATCCATAATCATCTGCAAGCAACATGGATACATGCACAAGCCTTCCTTGCCTTTGGCCTTAATGTTCTCGATCAGGTAGGAGAAGAGCATGCGAGAGAAACTGAACGGGTGGTTCAGTACGAGTGCAACGTATACATTCTGGATTTTGTCGGACAACTCGTTAAATCCTCCACATCTGGAGGCTATACACTTTAGGATCACGTGTGCTAAATACTTGAACTGTGGGCACATGTTGCTCTTGTTCAGCATGCCAACATTGATGTCACTGGCGTACTTGATCCCCAGAAAGCATCCCCGAACCGTTCGGGGATGCAGCTTGGTTAGGTAGGCTCCATCCTCACCCAGATCTAACACTCGCCTCAGATCATCTTCAGTAATCTCAATCTCTTGTTCGAAGATGGAGCTTCGAATACAGTGGGGCTCAACGGACCTGTCAACCACGGCGCTTTCCCAGAAAGCCTGTTGTATGGATCTGTACGGTGTGCATGGGATAGAGATGGCCTTGAAGATCCTTGATTAAGCCTGCGATTGAGCTTAGTCGTATGCTATTCCATGCGGTTGAGTCAGTCGTGCGACTGGACCCATACGCATGACTCATTCGTGCAACTGAATCATGCGCCTGGCTCAATCGTGCGACTGAACTTCATCAGCATGTCCATTCGCATCTTTCACTGTTGAACACCATAGATTTGAGTCTTTGTCAAAATGTGACATTACACTTCATGTTTAGATTCATTTGGACCGAAAAGACTTGAAATAGCACTAAGTTTCATTAAAATCAACATTAGTGTCCACTTTAGTGGTCTATTTTAAGAGTTTAGTTCTGGTTGTTGATCTTAACATTTACGGTCATGTAGGGTTTGATTAAACCATTCATTTGAACCGATTGCAGTGGGAAAGTACCTATAGATGAGTAGGAAAACAGTTAGCATCACAATCACAGGGTAATCACAGTAATCGAATTTTTAGCATAGTGTTTGTGTATGGACGGTTTTTGAGAATTTTGAATGGTGGTAAAGAATACGACCGACTAACCCCCTTATTTATAATGTTTTGAGTTTCAGTCGTGCAATTGGACCCATACACATGATTCATTCATGCGACAGGGGTTCAGTCGTGTGACTGGCTCAGACTCCTTCATCCAGACGTACGATTGGATCATTCTTATGATCCAATCGCATGATTGTCCCATACTCATGGTCCAATCGTGTGATTGGCTCATACTTATGGTTCAATCGTGGGATTGGCTCATACTTATGATTCAATTGTGTGATTGGCTCATACTTATGAGGTTAACCTCATACATTTCCATACACTCAAAATCTAACTTTTGATATATAATATTATGAACAACGATCATCTCAGACATGACCTTTTTAACTGAACATCATATGATCACCTCAGACGTGATCCTTTTAATTGGAAAACATTTGATCACCTCAGACGTGTTTCTTTTAATTGAAAAACATTTGATCACCTCAGACGTGATCCTTTAAACTTGTGATACACAGTGTTCGTCTAGTTACATAATCCAACATTTATGTAAAGCAAAAAACAAAAACAGAAAACAACTTTAATAAAATGACAAGAAGACATATTTTTGTGTTTTGGTTTGAGGTGGATTGAAACCGTTTAGACATCATCTAACTGATATTTCCTCCTTAGCAGAACAACTTCAATTAATTTTTTCTAAGGGTCAATAACACTTTTAGGAAATCATATTAGAGCTATAAGATGCACACAGTGATTTTGACTGTCGAGAGTTGCAGCCATGATGATTGTCAGTATATTTGTCCACTTAAATCCATACACATATTTTTGACTTACATTGGTGATGAGTTAGGAAATTCTATTTCAACAAGCATTTGTGGGTCCCACACTTATAGGGTAATCAACATTCCTCAAGAGATTTTTAAATGGTCTACGGGCATTTGACAAGAAGAAACTATTCAAAAAGCTTTCAAAGAGATGCCAAGCCTCAGGTCAGTGCCATCGCACAATAGAGAGGCGCAAACAACAATGAATTCTAGAATATTTAGGTTATGCTTATCCTCAGGTCAGTGCCATCGGATAGCAAAGAGGCACACAACCTATCTTCTTGTTAGAGCATATTTTTTTCTTTTGCACATAATGCACCAACAACATTAGTCATTAGCTTTATTGCGCTTAACATTTATTTTCATGTGCCTTGCTCATTTGTATGGTCATCCGCACACATTTGTGGTGTTTATCTTGCTCGTCACCCCTTATTGGAAATGCGTTGATTGTGTTAACCAGGGATAAGATGAAAACCCATAGCAAGTTGAACAAATTAGTTTAAATTTAATTCACCAATGAGGTCTACTCATCTATTGTGTTGAATCTACCGACCCATCATATAATGAACTCGCAACCTCTAGGCCTACTTTCTCTAGGTTACCTCAGTAGCAGGCTAGTTTACTATCATTTTTCCTTTATTTTGCTTAGACTACTTTAGACTTGTAATTTATGTATGGCAATTTGATCATTTAAATCCTTTTTGAAGTCCCAAACAATTAGTTCCATGTGTACTATCAATTTCCATAAATTTTGAATCAAAGTCACAATATGATTTCTTTGCTTTCAGCTTATCTGCCCTCCCCTCTCGTTTTTTTATTAAGTAATTTAAAAACTAAATACTCAACTATTCTCCCCCTAAAATTCTAAAACCAAAAATCATTTTGTGTTTTTGGATTTTTAAATGACAGGAAAATAAAATTAAAAAATTAAAATTAAAATTAAAATAAGAAAAACTTGTCGGACTAAGAACTCTGTTCTTTTTGAATCACATCACTTTTCTTTTTCACGCCATTAACCTCTAAAAGATATAAAACCGATGTTTGTCAAATGCTTTTGCATAGAAGTCAGTGCATTGAAAATCCGTATTAATTTTAACAACATCGATTAATTTATTTTTAAAACAGTCACGTATAAATTGATATTTAATACCGATTGGGTGTTGGGCCAGATTTTTAGTGACAGCAGTTGCAGCAGAATTATCAACAAAGATAGGGGTGTTAGAAAATTGCAAACCGTAGTCTCGCATTTGCTGTTGAATCCAAATTATTTGGGAGCAGTAGCTTGTAGCATCAACATATTTAGCTTCACATGTTGACAGAGCAACAGATGTCTGCTTATTACATTGCCAGGTGACTAACCGTCTTCCAAAGAACTGACATCCCGCTAATGTTGACTTGTAATTCATCTTGCAACCACCATAATCCGAGTCACTATACACTCTAAGCTCAAAGTCATCATCATGAGGATCCACAAATCGAGTGATGGAGCACCCTTCAGATAACAAAAGATCTTTGTAACTCCAATTAGATGATTTACTTTCGGTTTAGCCTGATATCTGGAACAAAGACATGTGGCATACATAATATCAGAACGAGAGGCTGTGAGATACGTTATAGATCTGATCATTCCTTGGTATATAGTAGCATCTACCAGATCACCATTTTCGTCGGGTGCCACATCGTGGTTCGTGGCAAGTGGAGTTCCAGCAACAGTTGCATTCTCCATGTCGAACCGACTAAGGATATCTCCTACATATTTGGACTGATGCAGGAAAATTCCATTTGGTGTCTTTCATCTCTCCCATGGCACTCATCTCAAACTCAACTTTCATCACTCATTCAAATTCTTTACACAATTCTTCATTTTTGGAACCGAAGATTATATCATTCACATATATCTGTGCCAGTAGTAAATCACCATCTTTTTCTTTGATGAATATCATGCAGTCAATAACCCCTCTACGAAAACCATGTTTCACCGGATGAGTAGAGAGTTTCTCAAACCAGGCTCGAGGGGCTTGATGAAGAATGTGAAGAGCCTTGTCCAGTTTATAAACTCTATCTTGGTGATAAAGAACCTCGAAATCATTTGGGTTGACTGACGTACACCGTTTCACGATATTCAACATGAAGGAATGCACTTTTCACATCCAATTGATAAACTTTGATCTTCATGTAGGATGGAAAGGCTAAGAATATACGTATTGCATCCATCCTTGCCCCAAGTGCAAACAATTCATTTTAGTCGATGCCCTCAACTTGTTTAAACCCTTGAACGACAAGTCGAGCCTTGTTTCTGATTATGACACCTGGTCATCTTTTTTGCACTTAAGAACCCATTTAGTGCCAATCACCTTAGCACCTTTGGGTCTATTGACAAGAGTCTGTACTCCTAACTTCTTCAACTAAAGGAATTCTTCTTGCATAGAACTAACCCATACCTCATCATTGAAGGCTTCATTTACATATTTTGGCTCAAATTGAGAGAAAAAACATCGATAAGCACCATCGTGAAGTTATCCTTTCTCCATGACCGTGGCATAATCAGCTGAGTATAACTGGTTTCATGTCTAAACTCCCGATAGAATATCCCCAATGATATTGTCTAGGGGATGATGCACATTAACTCGAGTTCTGGGGGTGGTGGGAACAACTACCTTATCATCTAGATTTTGAATCCCTAGTTCAGATTCTGTGGCTGTTGGAGTATCAGGTTCAGAAGTGTTAGTGGCATCAAGATGAAGAGTCACTTACCTCAAGCTCTCCCCCTAAAGGGCTAGAAGTATCGTCTAATGGAACCGATGATGTTTGGTCGAGTGGAGGAGTATTCAGAACATCATACATCATGCGAGCAGATAACTCATTATCAGATGTGAAGGAGGTATATTGAAGGACTTGAAAAATCCATCATACTCAAAGAAGAAGAAAGGTCTTTTGCGAGCAAAGGGGGTGGTGTATCTTTGTATATCAACATTGCACCACACTTCTACCTGATCTATTAAGTTATTATAAACTCTCTTGTCTGGTATACTATATCCGAGAAAGATACCTTCTTCTGCATTCTCACAAAACTTCTTGGTCTGAGTTTTCTTTAACAGCATGCACGGGGCTCCAAATGGTTCTAGATACTCCAAGTTGGGTTTACGTCGTTTTAGTATTCATAACATGTTTTTCCATGACGTTTGACCACTAAGACTCGATTGAGAGTGTAGCATGCATTTGCCACTGCCTCGTTCCAAAACTGAATAGCCAGTTTAGAGTCAGCTAACATTGTTCTTGCTGTCTCTATCATGCTCCGATTGTTTCTTTGAGTAATCCCATTCATCTGTGGAGTGGAAGCATAAGTAAATTGATGAACAATTCATTTCTCTTGACAAAATGCCTCCATCCACTGATTCTTGAACATTGTTCTGTTGTCTTATCAAATCTTTCTTACTTTCAGCTTCTAGAGTGATTCCAAAGTAATTACTAGATGTTTGAATGATTCTAATGTCAATAATTTGGATTGCAGAAACATATCCCAAGAGAATCTTGAGTAATCATTAGTTACTACAAAGTAGTATAGATCTCCAGCAATGCTCTTTGTGCTGACTGGGCCAAACAGATCCATGTGTAGAAGCTCGAGAGGAATATCATAGAGTTAACTTTCTTTGCTTTGTGAGACTTCTTGGTATGTTTCCCTTTCTTACATGCTACGCAGAAATCTAAGAGCTGGAAATTCTTAACTATAACTATATGCACCAGATGATTCTGAACCAACTGATTCATCTTCCCAGGATTAATGTGTCCCATTCTCCTATGCCTGGAGACTAAATCCCTCTCTGTTGCATTTGACAAGAAGCATTGGACAGTGGACTCAATTATGGAGGCTTTTGATCGATCCAAGACATACAGATCGTTATATCTTGAAGCTTACATTAGAACTTTATCCTCCTCGATAACATAATCCTTCTTCAACATGTAGCACTTCTTGTTGTCAAACACAACCTTGTATCTTTATAAGATATTTAGGAGACAGAAAGCAAGTTGTTTTGTGGTTGTTGAACGTAGTTGACCTTGTCAAACTTCACTTTCTCGTTTCCCACTTCGCCTTGAGTGGTGATGTAACTTCTTTTTGTTCCCAACGAATGATACGTGTCCCTTTTTAATTTGTTTGACGTTGAAAAGGAGAGACAAATTCCTTGTCATGTGCGTGGACGCCCCACTATCAATAATCCAGGTATTAGTGATAGTGCTATAGCAGACACCCTGCACATTCAAAGAAATTGATGAATTCTAGTTTGGGACCCAAACCTTAAGTGGCTTGGGTGTCCCAGAGGTGTCACACATCATGAAGTCAACCCATTGTACTTCAGAGGATGAGGGCACATCCTTCTTCTTCTTGTTCTCACTATCGGACATATTACTTGATTTTATCTTCCATAACCAGTTTTGTGTAAGGCCGGTTTGTGGTAAACAGATGACTAGTTATGGTTTGAACTTTAGGTTCACAATACTCTTAGGTGGAGTATTTGATCTAATTTTAGAAACTCTTGGTTTTTCATCAAAAAGTTCAATTTTCTTTTTGGGTGTCTCATAATAAGGACAATTAGGAGAGATATATTCTTGGTTTCCACAACTATAGCAAGATCTTCCTTCAACAGATTGAGGAAAGTTTTGATGTGGGGTTGAGTTTGGTTGGGGTTTGAAATATGTCCGGTGGGTGAAAACTCTTTCTTATAAGATGTTTCACCTTTTTTAACAAACTTAATTGTTTTGACATTTTGAACATCTTTCATTTTCATTTTATTCAGATTTTGATGATTTACATGCTTAAGGTTCATTGGATTAGACATTTAAAGTTTAGAAGTAGAAGTTTGTGAACCAGAGTATAATTTAACCTTTTCAATTTTATCACCTAAATCCTTAACAGGTTTCTTATCATGTTGATTCCAAGGTAGAATTCTTATTGACAGATTTCATAGGTTTACCCATAGAATCTGGATCACTAACCAGAGGAGTAGACACCACATGATCCTTTACAAGGTTGTTATTAATTGGTCTACATTTAGAGTTCCTTCAGGTTATTATTAATTGGTCTACATTTAGAGTTCAGAAGGATTTTATGTGGTGGCGGTACTACCTTAAGACCCAGACCTTCCTTGGTATTTCCTTCTTTCACCAGGTTCTGAACTATGTGAGAAGAACTAGCCCGACTATGCAGTTTTTGTTTCAAAGATTCAACTTTGACTTACAAAACTGCTTTTTCTTTATTAGTTTCATCCAAAGAATTTAAATAGAAATTGATGTCATTTTATTGATTTAGGGCAACAACCTCAGTTTTACTTAGTTGTTTCCCCAACAATTCTATCTTTTCTTTGAAGCTGCCCTCATTTTGTTTTAAAACACGATTTGCTTCAGTGCAGAGTTATGAATCATTTACTAGATTATCACTATGCTCTAATAACCTAGAAAATTTCAAATCAATGGTTTCTCCAAATTTATCACATTCAGTACATGCATGTTTTTCAAATAATTCGTCTTTATAACATACCTGTGTAGAACTAGATGAATCAGCCATCAAAGTTGTGTTAGACTCTTCAATGACGGAAGATTCTGAATTTGTGTTGCTCCATTGATCGTATAACAGTGCAAATGAGATGAAGAATAGTTCAATATCCAATAAACAAACTAAACAACATGAACAAAGAAGATTGAACATTTTAATAACCCATTCACAATAAGACAATGAACATCAATAATCAATAACATAAAGCACAATGATAATTCTCTGTAATAACTGTTTTAAAATGGTAACTTGCAACAATGATAATTGATTAGGGTTTTGCAAGCTTACGCAACAATAAAAACGATCAAATCTATTTATAGCAGTCTTAGTTTCGCAGACAGTTTCGCTGTGAGCGAAACTGTACTGCCAAAACTATAGTTTCACATGGCAGAAACAGTAGTTTCGCCAAGCTAACTAATCAGCTGACTGTGAGCGAAACAATAGTTTTGCTCACAGTTTTGCTAGACTGCAAAATTACATAAAACTAAATACATACAATATGAAACTAACAAAAGACCTATTACAATCAAAAGTAAATAATCTAAACTAAGGTGAGTCCAACCAATCCATGATCTTCAATACTCCCCCTAGGTTGGAACTCACCACCTTCACAAATCTTGATATGTCTTTTAAGCTCCAGTGTCCTTCGTTGCCTTTGATAAATCTTCAGTACCTTTTATAACAACATCCTCGGAGGCTTCAGCACCTTATTCTCCATGGTTTCCTCCTGCGTTATTAGCCTCTTCTCGATGAGCACTTTCTCGCTCAAATTGATTGGCCAAATCTTGTACATCCATGTTTAGGTCATCTTGAGCCCTTACTCTCTCTGCTAATCTCTTCACCTCTGCCCTAACACCTCTGATTTTGTTTGCTACAGTCATAAAAAGACTGGCTTCCTTTCTCGTTTCCTCACCTACACCTGCTTTGATATGATTATCATAAAGAATCAGCAGGTCTTCATCACAAAAACTGAGTTCCATTGGATCAAAGACTTTGATCTCTACTCAATTCTTCACCCTGATGCCTGCCTCCCCTATATTATTGTCGTAAAACCACTTTTCAAAGCTCTGTAAGTGGATCTGCTAATCTGACCCTGTTCACGGTCCTTGGGGGTTTCACCCTTAGGAAAATTCATCCCTTCCCGGTCTCCCAATCCTTGTCTCTTTTTGAACGTTTCCTCTCAGCCTTCATATAACCAAAAGACTTAAATTTGTCATTTAGCCCATTCTGAATTTCTTTCTCTAGTAGAGAGGCTCGTTCACTCATATATGCTTTTAGTAATGGCAGAGTTGCCGGTCGCCTTAGATCCTATTTAGGAAAGGTCTTGAAATCATTCCTTTTATGCAAGTAGCTAATTCCACCCTCTCTCCTTTTTATTATAAACATTTTAAGGCTGGGGTTATAGCACCAACTTATGATACGCTTATCAACCTCTTTCCTGCTCAACCCTTCCATGTGTTAGAATAGGGGAGTCAGTTCTTCAGTCTCTTTCTCCTTAAAAAACCACTCATCTTTATCCATTTCAAATACATCCTCATCAAGCTCTTCTTTCTTTGCTACATAGATCAACAGCCTCTCATCAACTTCATAGACTCAGGTTTAGAATCATAGTCTACAAGTTGTTTATCATCCTCCTCTTCTTTAACTAATCTCTTTTCCTTCTCACCATCTCTGTCCACGGACTTCTCCCTCACCAGTTCTTCTCCAACCAAATCCTTCTCAACATCAAGACCCATGTTTATAAACCCAGCCTCAAAAATTTCTTCTTCATTCTCCTCTCTTACATCTTCATTTCTTGCTTCACAATCTACAGCATCATCAGTTGCTACACCAGACGTGCCCTCTCATCCCTTAGATGAAGTACCCACATTCACGAATGGGTACTTTGTTGTATTAGTCAAATCATCTAACTCAGATTGAGCTAGTTGATTAAGCAGGCCAGCTGTAGCTTTCAGTTGGCCAATCTCTTCAAACAACTTCTTTAGCTAACGGTTTTGATCAACAAGCATCTTTTTCATTCCATCTATCATCTCATCTTTTTGTTTCTCCCCGTATCTCTTGGTTGGTGAGCCTCGTCTTTATCATACTCAGTTCATTTGCCAAACAACTGTTAAGATTATGGATCATATCTTCATCTAGATTTCCTCTTTCTTCCCTTCTCTCAGTGAATGCTTGATGTCTCTGTTTAGTTTGCCTCTTTGAATCTGCTGTATCAGCTTTCTTCTTTAACCTCTTCTCCTTTTCTATCCTGATCTCTTCAGCTCTTTCATTTATCTCTTCTTCAAAATCATAATCTTTCTCTATAGCATATCTCTTTCTTTTCTTGTTTGCATCAGATTGTTGTGCCTTAGTTTCTTCAGCTCTTTTTGTTAGGATCTCAGCCTCTTGGTTTAATCGATTGAACAGATATAGCAGCGGAATAGCTCAGAATTAGACAAATTCAAACACGAACATTCGATATAAAACGATAAAAGAATTTTGTTATAGAGAGAGAAATATCCGACAAAAGGAATATTGCATTAAGATTGTCGGCCTTTAAGGCACGATTACAGGTGAGTCATCTTTCCTTATAAAGGAAAGAATGACGTAGGCTGATGTCACCTGAAAGTGACATGTAACCGTTTTATAACTATTGATGTTTAACAACTACTGAAGATGTCAACAACTGACATCTTCTTACAAATGTTCCTAAGTGTTAACATCTTATTTACAACTACTGAAAAACATAAAACTACTGACACTACAACAACTGAAGAACAACCTCTTCAGTTGTTTACAAGTACTGAAAAGAAAAGTAAACAAACTACTGAAAGGAAAAGAAAACTACTGAAGAAGAAAAACCATCACAACAACTGAAGAAGCCCTCTTCAGCTGTTGTCATCAGCTGTTAACATCAGCTGATGTCTTCAGTACTTGAACATCAGACTTTGTCTTTCAGCTGTTGATCTTCAGTCTTTGTCTTCAGTACTTGTTAAAGTCTTCAGACTTTAGATCTTCAGCTGTTGTCTCAGTCTTTGTCTTCAGTACTTCAGACGTACTTCAGCAGTTGTATTCTTCAGACTTTGTAGAACAGCTGATCAGGTCTTCTTCAGCTGTTGTGATGTCCTGTGGGACTTAGAGGTTTCTCTGATCAGGCTCATTGGTTCTTTTGGTCCAACAAACTCCCCCTGAACCAATGCAGCCAAAACCTCTAAGTTATTGATGAGTCCCACTTATTTTGGCAGATAGATTGGTCTTTTTATCCTCTTGATCAGATGAGAAGTGACCCTTTTTCAGCACCGGCCTGGGAAGAAGTCTCTGATGATCTGTTTGGCATGATATGGTTGGGAGCTCTGTATTGGAGACTTGGACACCGAGCTGTTATCCCAACCATGAGATCTACTTCCCGTGTATCAGCCTATATGATTCCCTGGTGTAAGCCCTTAGAAACATGATTTGCTCATCCATTGTCAGCACCTCGGGCACACCATCAAATAATCCTTCTCGTCCATACACATTAGATATGTACTTGGCCTGTTTTCCATTCTTGAGCTCAACCGTGGTTATTTGTCTATAAGCAAACTCATCTGGATGAGTCCCTTCTAAGAGCAGGTTGAGCTCTTCTTGTTTGAAGTTTTCAAGTCTTTTGTAAACCAATCCCTTCTTTATAATTTTGTTCTCTAACATCTTTTGAGGTGGTTGTTTGGCTTCATAGGCTTTCTTGAACTCTTCAACAATTTCCCAAGGTGACACTACAAGAACCACAGTGATGTCTTCGTCGACAACCCTCTTCACTTGGCCCTTGTATTTTGAAGGAATTTCTTTCTTGACAATCCGATGTGCCACCCTAGGATCAGGCCATATCCTTACTCTTTCCCTTTGGTATTGAAAGGTATTAGCAAGGGTGTACAATCTTAATACTTCTTTCTTCATGCTAAGATGGAAGAAGATGTGGCATATGCTTTGTCAATGCTTTTCAGCATTTCCTCATCATGTCGTTGCATCTGTTCCTCTTCAATCTTTATCATTACATCATGCATTTGAGAAGCAGGAGTGATGGACATTGGTTTAGCCTTAGGCAAAGTAATAACTGCAGAGAGTGGCAGTCTGTCTTCATCCTCCTCTTCATCTTCATCAGGCCTCAGTACCTTTCTTTTCTTTTGGCTAGGTACATCACTGGCAGTGGGTTTTGGGGGTAAAGGATTTGGTTTTGTGGTTGGATGGTTGGTTTAGAGGGTAAAGGGTTTGTTTTAGTGGGTTGTGGACATAGTGATTTTGAGGATTGAGGCTTTTCAGACTGTTTTAGCATTTTGGCTGTAAGGGAGGCTTTGGTAAATTTTGTCAGTTCTTTTCGATTCCCAACCCCAGCTTCATTCAATACCTCAATCACTAAACCTTTGGAGTATGCTTCAGACGAACAAATCTTGGTGGTTATTGCCAAGATGTTGTCCCTGGTCCAGGCCCTTATTTCAATCAGAGATCTTCCCAAGTATTTAGCTATAAATCTGATCATTATCTCCAGCCTTTCTCTTTCTAAGGCATCATAGCTAGCCCATCTTGAGTTGATCTCCTCTGTTTCCAACCTTCTGATCTCGGAGTCTAGTTGTTGGATGTCAAAACCCTGCCTATATAACTGCTCAATGATTTTATCCATTGAACGGTTATGGTTGGCGTCAGCTTCTTTCACCATATCATTCAGCTCCTTCTCCTTCTCAGACTCTCCTTTTCTCTTTTGATATGTGACATGAAAGTCTTTTTGACTTTCATTCACTTCAGCTCCCTTCTCACTCTCCTTCTCCTTCTCAGTTACCTTCTCTGATTCTTTCTCCTTCTCCCATCTATCCTCTTCCTTTTTCCTTTAACTGACTGACTCTCCCCCTTTTTGGTTGCATTGGGGGCAAGGGTTTGAGCAGTAGAAAGGGATTTAGTCACCAACTCCTCCACCAAGGGTTGTATTATTGTAGGAAGCCTCTCATCAATGGCTTTGATCACTATATCTGTGATCATGGGAGTGATGAGAGGTAGGGATTTTTGAAGGTTAGCAACTGATTGATCAGGATGGTTCTGTTCCTGAGAATCAGTGCCGAAAGCCGAGGCTGGTGGTGTGGAAGTATATATTGGCTCAGTGTGTAGGGGACCTTCAGAAGAAGGTGCCATCTGTGGGTGTATTGTGGTGGCAGATGGACTTGCATCCTGAGACATCTTGGCCAGCAGCTCTTTGAGTCTGCTAACCTCATCCTCTAGAATGGTGTTTTGAGCAACTACATCATAGAAGAAGCTCAGGTCATCATCAGTTGATACTGAATCACCTGACCTCCTGACAGAGTCAGGATGAACATGCCTTGAGTGTAGATCAATTATAGCATGTGCCCTTTGTTCTCGGTTCTGGGGACTTCCAGCCTCAGGACTATGTCCTTCATCAGCTGTTGCCGCTGGTGAGGTCTTAGAGATGTTACCAACTGCATCCTGGTCATTTGCTGAGTCAGGGACAGTGGCAGCCTCACCAGAAGTTCGCACCTCCTTATCTACACTAGAAGATGGAACATGATAACCCCTGTGCTGTGGGTTGACAGAAGCATTGTGATCCTCCCCCTCAGGTGTTGAGGTTATCCCAGTAGTGATTGGTGTCTGGGTGGGGGGTGAGGAATGCAACTGCGTCAGCACTTTTGCAATATGATTGTAGGGCTTTGAGGGGCGGTTGCATCAGGAGAGGATGTGGAAGCAGTGTGCACCCGGGACAAGTGGTGCTCTTCAATGGTAATCCCCTCAAGTGAGGAGGATCCCAGCAGTGTGGCTTCCCTTTGAATGGTTGCTACAGGTTCCTTTTGAGAGGAAACCTGAGCGGCTTCGGTTGGTGGAGTCATAGTCTCTACTGGGGGGTTATTTCCAGCAGAGATAACCTGCGTTGGTGCAGCAGGAGCATCCACAGGGGACTCAACTCCCTGAGTAGCTTTCTTAGGCTTCTTCTTAGTGGGTTTGGAGGGGACTTTGGATGTGGAAGTGGAGGCTGTGGGTTCCAGCTGCGTGGGTTTGCGCAGCTTGGCAGCCTGTTTGAGAGTTTGGTCAGTGTTGTGTCGGGAGTATACCTCCGGCAATACAGCCAAAGCAGGGACTCCCAGACCAACTAGTCCCTCAGCATGAAGCTGATTCTCTATTATGGCCATTATAACCGAGGATATAGTATCCAACGGTTAGAAAGTGGTTTTGTGGCCATATCCTTGATTTCAAGAAAAATGATTTCAGAAAAGTTTAGTGGTTCTTGTTCAAGGATAGAGAACAGTACCTGTTGCCATCTGAAAGACAGTTGATCCCAAGAGGAAGTCTTCGGGGCCAGGCAAACATTTACCATATGAAAAATCAAGCGTTCAGCATCTGGAAAATGTTTCTTCAGGATGGTCGAAGCACTAAGATCACCCTGATATCCATGTTGTCCAAATGAAAGATCAAGTTGGCGCTTAGGATATCCAACAGGGTAGGCAGCATCATCTAACAGTAATGTCTGACGGATGGTAGCAGTAGAGATGACCACCTTATGAGAGTTGATGGACGAATGGATAGATTCTCCATTAATGGTCGCATTCGTCCAAACTGATGTAGCGAATCGGCATAAATGATTGGATTTAAGAGGAAAGCCGTTTTCAGTGGGGATTGGACCATAAGATCTATAGCATTATCAAATTTGGTCCAGAAGGGCGATTTTGTGAGGTACGCGACACAGTTGTGTCGAGGCTTGAGTTGCATGGTCGCCATTAATGAGGTGAAAGGTTTTCAGAGCTTTTGAAATTTTAGGTCGTGAAAGAATGAAAAACTCTGAAAGAGGAATCAGATATATATAGGGTACGGGTTATGAAACGACTGAAGGTTTTGGTGTTAGTCATCAGTATTTGAAACAACTGATGACGTGGTATTAACTTTCAGAGTTTGAAACGACTGATGGTATTGGTGTGGTCAGCAGTTATAAAACAACTGAAGACATGGTGTTTACAATCAGACGTTGAAACAACTGAAGTCTCTGATTTAGGCATCAGTAGTTTTAAAAACTACTGAAGACAAGTTGGACTTCAGATGTTGAAACAACTGAGGACTTGGTATTAGCCATCAGTAGTTGTGAAACTACTGAAGACCGTGGTTTTGCCATCAGTTGTTGTAAACAACTGAAGACTTGGTGTTAGTCATTAGTAGTTGTGAAACTACTGAAGACATGGTATTGCTTCAGTTGTTTATAAAGAAACAGCAGTTTGTGAACTACTGAAGAGAGAGTACTCATCAGTAGTTGTCGTCAATTCATAGCCTTTCAGCTGTTTCATACTGTCCTCAACACTTACTCATCAGCCTTTTTGCTGTTTTCAGTTGTTTCATAGGACATCAGTACTTATCTATTTCTACTGATTTCAGTAGTTGTAACTACATCAGTAGTTTAGAACAGATAAAGTACAGTACTTAAAGCATTTAGCCTTCAGTAGTTATAAAAACTACTGAGGGTAAAATAACTCATCAGTACTTATATGTGACATGGTTACCAATGATCATTAGTAAGTACTGAGATCATCAGTAGTTGTCACTTATTCTAGCTGCAGCATACCAAGCCTTAACACCAGGTTGTGGAAAGTTGAACTATCCAAAGGCTTAGTAAATATGTCTGCAAGCTCATCAGCACTGGGCACAAACATAGGATTAATTAGACCCTTTTCAAAACAATCTCTTATAAAATGATGTCTAATTTCTATATGTTTGGTCCTAGAGTGCTGGACAGGATTTTTGACAATGCAAAGAGCTGAAGCACTATCCATTAATAATGGAGTCTTAGTCTCTGTAACGCCATAATCCAAAAGTTGATTCTGAAGCCAGAGTATTTGAGATGTACAACTTGCAGCAGCAATGTACTCGGCTTCAGCAGTAGATGTAGCAACTGATGTTTGTTTCTTACTCTGCCAAGAAATCAAACAGTTGCCTAGGAATTGGCATCCACCAGAAGTTGATTTCCTGGTCAACTTACACCCTGCATAGTCACTATCAGAGAAAGCAACTAATTTGCAAGAATGTCCATGGAATACCATAAGCCTAGAGATTGTGTACCTTGCAGATATCTAAAGATCCTCTTGACTGCAATCAGATGAGACTCCTTAGGTGCAGCCTGAAATCTAGCACAAACACATGTAGCAAACATAATATCTGGTCTAGAAGCTGTTAAATACATCAAGGAACCAATCATACATCTGTAAAGGGTTTCATCAACACCTTTACCTTTCTGATCAACATCCAATTGTGTGGTGTTGCACATGGGAGTAGAACAGGGTTTACAGTTTTGTAAATCATACTTATTCAAAAGATCTTTTGTGTATTTAGACTGATGAATGAAAATTCCATCAGCTTTTTGTTTGATTTGCAAACCTAGAAAGAACTGTAATTCTCCCATTGCACTAATTTCAAACTTCTGTTGCATTAAGGTTTGGAAATCCTCACACAATTGGGGATCAGAGGATGCAAATATAATATCATCAACATAAATTTGAACAAGTAGCTTATGCTGATCCACCTTCTTAATAAATAAAGTTTTATCTATGGAGCCTCTAGTGAAATTATTCTGTAGAAGAAAGTTTGATAAGGTCTCATACCAGGCTCTAGGTGCTGTTTCAACCCATAAAGAGCTTTATCAAGCTTATATACCCATTCTGGGTGCTTATTATCCTCAAAGCCTGGTGGTTGACACACATAAACTTCTTCTTTTATTGTACCATATAGAAAAGCACTTTTGACATCCATTTGAAAAACTTTAAGATTGTGGAGTGCAGCATAGGCTAAAAACAATCTAATTGCCTCCAGTCTGGCTACAGGGGCAAAGGTTTCATCATAATCAATACCTTCTTCTTGTGCAAACCCCTGCACAACCAGTCTGGCCTTGTTCTTAACAATTAGCCCATTTTCATCAGTTTTATTCCTAAACACCCATTTAGTGCCTATTGCACACTTACCTGGAGGTAGAGGAACTAGTTCCCACACTTGCTGTTTCTTGAACTGAAGAAGCTCAAGCTGCATGGCATCAACCCATCCATTGTCCTTTAAAGCAATGTGATAATTCTTTGGCTCTTGCTGACTGATGAAGAGAGCATAGAAGCAGAAATTTGACAATTGACTTCTTGTTGATACTCCAGCAGTGATATCACCAATGATTTGAGACATAGGGTGATTCTTCAGATCTTGATACACAATGAGATCTGTGCAAGTGTTTGTAGCCGGCTCAGCAGCAACAGATGGTGATGGTGAATCATTTCCTTGAAACCAATCAGTGGATGGTAATTCAAAGGAAGTTGAATTCGAAGAGATCTCATCAGCATTTGTTGTGGATGGTGCTACTGGAGCTACAGGAACATCAGGGCTAGCTGAGTCAGGCAGCTGATCACTAAACCTGAAGAGGTGAGTACTGCAATCATCATCATCATCAGCAGTACCACCAGGTGGTGAACTGTTGACAGGAGCAACAGCAGGAGTTTGATAAGGAACATATTGCAGTATGTCCAAATCAAATAATTCCACAGGACTTTGTGGAATCTTGTCCTTTGGAGATTTATTAAACTTAACATGTAGAGTTTCTTCAACCATCTTTGTTCTGCAGTTGAAGACTCTGTATGCCTTGCAAGTAGATGAATAACCAACAAAGTACCCTGCATCCACCTTAGGATCAAATTTATGGAGTTGATCCTTTGTGTTGAGAATAAAACAGGGACACCCAAATGCTTTGAAAAATGAAATCAGAGGAGCCAAATGATGGAGAACTTCATATGGAGTCTTCATCAACCTCTGATTTACTAAAACTCTATTTTGCACATAACAAGCTGTGTTGATAGCTTCAGCCCAAAAGGTCAGTGGCAAACCTGAGTCAGCCAGCATGGACCTTGCAGCTTCAATGAGGGTCCTGTTCTTTCTCTCCACAACTCCATTCTGTTCAGGAGTTCTTGGAATACTAAACTGTCTCTTTATTCCCTTGGAAAGGTAGAACTCATCAAGTGTATTGTTCCTGAATTCTGTTCCATTATCACTTCTAATACACTTGACTGAGAGGGAATACTGCTTCTCAGCATACAACACAAAGTTTATGATCTTCTGTGCAGCTTCATCCTTTGAATGTAGAAAGAAAGTCCATACAAATCTGGAGTAATCATCCACAATTACCAGACAGTATTTCTTCTGTGCCATGCTCATCACTCTCACAGGACCAAAGAGATCCATGTGAAGAAGTTGTAAGCAGGCAGTGGACTTTGGTTCTTCAATAGGTGGAAATGAAACCTTGTGCTGTTTTCCTTTCAAACAAGCAGTGCAGTTGTTTTCACACTTGAACTCCTTCATAGGCATTCCCCTTACTAAACTATGGTGTATCAGCTGATTCATGTTCTTGAAATTAACATGTCCCAGTCTTCTATGCCATAGATTAGATTCTTAAGGAGAGGCCTTGGAAAATAGGCAAGGATGACCTTTGAGATCTATTTTCTTGGAAAGATCTAAGGCATACACTCTTCCTGTCCTGTTGGCCTTCAGGAGAGTGTGAGCATCCAATACCTTGTCAATCAAACTCAGAACTTTGGATGACAGAATCCTGCAGTTTTGGCTTGTGAAAAGGGCAACATGGCCTTTGTCACACAATTGACTGACACTGAAGAGGTTATACTTGAGATTTTCCACATGGTTGACATCATCAAACTTTATTTCCCCATTGGAAACAAATCCCTTCCCGATGATGTAACCTCTTGCATCATTGCCAAAGGAAACAAAACCCTTCCTTCCTGGAGAGTAGTCATTAAGAAGTGAGTTGTTCCCAGTCATATGCATAGATCCCCCACTGTCTACATACCAGATGCTACTTTGGCATGTTGAAGAGACCTGCATTAATAAACAATCAGTTAGTTTTGGAGACCCAAACCTTTTTGGTTTTGGGCCTGGTCTCATCAATAGATGGTAAACTAACAGGTTTATTGGGCACAACAGCTTGAGGTGAAGGAGATGGTGTAGAAGAGGAATCCTTTGGCTTGGATCTCCTTTTCTGGGGTTTCAACACAGGGCCATCAAGTTGGTTAACTCTTCCCACAGATGTTGAACCATCATTACCAGCTGTGTCTGATTCTGGGAAAGAGCTTTCAGCTCTTCAGACACATTGGTATTGGTGTTTGATGATGAGTTCTTGTGTT
The DNA here is from genome assembly GCA_025506515.1 of Flaveria trinervia. Classification (NCBI taxonomy): domain Eukaryota; kingdom Viridiplantae; phylum Streptophyta; class Magnoliopsida; order Asterales; family Asteraceae; genus Flaveria; species Flaveria trinervia. The sequence continues at coordinate 36,450,134 of CM046441.1, forward strand.
GCACCATCTTCTTTTGATCAACCTCAGCTATTGCCTGTTGCACTCCTTCCCTTTTAGATTTCTTTTTGGACATAGGAGTAACAGGATTTGATGCTGCTGGTACAAACTTGGACTCAAACTCAGTTTTCATTTTAGCCAAGTTTTCTTTAATTTTCTCCTTTTGTTTGAGTTTGGATCCCTTTTTGTACCAACAATCATCTGTGAGATGATTGAATAGACCACATATTTCACATGGTTTCTTCTTCATCTTCTGTTGATCATCAACTGAAGAAGATGAAACTACTGAAGACTTGCTCTTCAGCAGTTTAGAAGCACTTTTTGCCTTCTTGTCAACTTCCTTAGTAGGCTTCAAATCCTTCCTACTGACAATTTTCTTCTCTTCAGTGCTGTCAGTCATTAGGATTTGAACTCCAGATGTTATCCCCTGCTCTCCAGTACCCTTAGTACTTCTAGGGATAACACTTGGGTTGATCAACTCATTGATCCTGTGAGTGTCAGCAGTTGAACCATCAATATCAGCTGATAGGTTCACAGAGAGATTACTACTGACTTCAACTACTGATGGTGCTTTATCAAGTAGTGAATCACATGATGAGGTGGATTGGTCATTACTTTCTCCATCAGATTCTGCTCCTGCTCTTGAAGCAAAAACTGTAGGAGGAGCAGTGTGATTATAACCAATTCCAAACTTCACATTGGAAGCTGTTTGCTTACTAAGAAGCATTTCAAAGCCCTTGCAAGATTGTACCCATCGATCACACTCTACTTGGGTGACAGCAAGAGTATCTTTGAGGTCTTTGTACTTCTCTAAGAGTACATCCTCCCTAGCCTTATCCTCAGAGATTTGGCATTTTAATTTATAAATCTCATCAGTTTTCTCTTTTAGCACAGACTCAAACTCAGCTTTATTTTTGGAAATTACTTGTTCTAGCTCTACATTTTTATTGATTAAAGCCACATTTGCTTCTCTAATAGAGGCAAATGCTGCAATGCAAGTTTCAGAACATAATTTGGCCTTAGCCTCAGAAGATACCTGTGATACCTGTGTTGAAGAGGTACTTGAGGACGATCCATCAGAGGATTCCAAAGCCATGAGAGCTAGATTTCCAAAAGGATGTTCACCACCATGTTGACCAGCACCTGAGAACAGTTGTTCATTACCAGACACATCATCTGGTAAACTGCTCCAGTCAACAACTCCTGGTGTGAAGAAGCTGTGTTGTTGAAGTTGATTAGGTTGATGAGATTGGGATGGTTGAGGCTCAGGGAGTGCATGTGGTTGCTGAGCAGTGGGTGCTTGAACCTGGCCTGGTTGTGGCATGTAATAGCAGGGGTATGGATATGGCATTGGCCCCTGTGGAACAAAATATGCAGAAGATTGTGGTTGATGATGATAACCAGAATTGACAGGTTGTTGCCCTCTCTTTTGTTGACTATTTCCAGGGAAAGTCACAAAAGGTGCAGGAGAGTTAGATCCAGATGATCTACATTCTCTTGCAAAGTGCCCAAGCCTGTGGCATTTATGGCACTTCAACTTACTCTTGTCAAAACCAACTTTGGTTTTGCCAGAGAGTCCTGGGAATTTCCTTCCAGTTCTTTTGTAGAACTTCTGAGATCTGATATTTATCAAGGCCATTTGGCTCAAAATATCCATCTCTTCTAAGTCATCATCAGCAATCCCCTTGAGATCATCCATGATGAAACATAGATTGTCACTATTACTACCAACAGAATGACTATCAACACTCATAAAGGTAGGCTCAGAAGTGTTTGTAGAGAAATCAATATGCTCATCATACTGGCTTTCAGATGACGCATATTCTGACTCTTGATGTCCAATCAGGGCAGTGTTCCCTTGGACAAAATCCTCAGTGAGCTTGCCAGATGAAACCAATTTCCTTTTCTGCTCTATCTCTCTCTCGAATGTAAGCAGTTTCCCATGAAGTTGGGTGAGAGATAGGCGATCAACATCAGCATTTGAGCGTAGAACAATGGTATATGTGTTCCATCTCTCAGGCAGTGATCTTAAGAATCTATGGTTCATCTGACTCCTGGTATATTCATGTTTAACCATTTTCAATTCAGAGATTAAACATGAAAACCGCTCAAATTGTTGAGTCAGAGTCTCACCCTTTCTATGAGAGAAAGTCTCATATTGTTGGGCGAGGATTTCCCTGTTGTTTGCTAAAACCTCATCAGTACCACCAAATTGTTCTTTGATGGCATTCCAGAGGTCATGAGCAGACTCACAATGCAGAAGCCCAGAGTAAATCTCATTAGGAATAGCCATAGCCAAAATTCCATGGGCTTTTGCATCGATTTCAAACAACTTCTTGTCCTCATCGGAGTATTGCTCCTTCTTCTTTGGAACCAACTGGTTTGTTTCCGGATCATTCACCATTGGCTTATGTGGTCCATGTACCACAGATGTCCAACAACCTGAGCTATTGACAGACAGGTGATGGAGCAATCTTCTCTGCCAAATGTTATACTCATTCCTCACCAAGATCGGAGGCTTGGTAGAGGATCCAGTATTGAAAGGATCATTAGAAGAAGTAGTCATTGTGGAAGTTCAGACAGATTCAAGTAAAATCACAATAAATTTAGCTCAAAACCACACAGAACCTCCGAAGGTCGTAGAGTTCTTCCGAAGACAAAGGGAAAGTTCAACATCCGAAGACAGAATTCTACTTCCGAAGACAAATGCATACTTCCGAAGTTCAAGACTTAGAAGAATAAAGTAAAGACCACTTCCGAAGTATGATGAAAAGAAGAAGCCTCCAAGCCTTGGAAGAAGCAGCCTCTTCTAAAGTATAAAGTGGCTTCGGAAGTACTTACTCTTCCAAAGCCATTTAACCTTCGGAAGACACTGCTATAACCAGTGGACACAAGTATGGTCTCTGACACTCCGCTGCAGACTTCTGATACAGCATGGCTTCTTCCTAAAAACCATGTTGTTGACCATACTTTATTCCACTATTTACCTTTTCATGATAGTACAATTGCCATCTTTAGTTGGTGACAAAAGGTAAGTCAGGGACATGTCCTGACTACCAAATCTCAGATAAGACTTTATCCAAGATACCTTAACTATAGTCTTGTAGTATAGGCTTTTGCTAAAGGATCCCAGCTAGTATCAAAGTATATCCGGCTGTAGATAGTATTATATATAGGTTCTCCTTGTAACTCATAGAGGTAAGATTATCATCTACTTGTAAGAGTCTTTGTATCTTGAGTGAGAATAAATATATAAAAGTATCTTGAAAATTATCCTTCTGTGTTCTTAGTTACTTTTCATATTGTGATAAACTCTTATTGATTCTTACCCGAGTGTGATTCTAGGTAGTTTGAGTGAAAACCTTTGTGTTTAAGTGACAAACACTAATCCTGCAATTGGTATCAGAGCTTCTCAGGCTCTTGATTGTGTGATCTAACCATCCAAATCAACCTGTTTTCACTCTCCCTACCACCTAATCACTCAATGGCCCTCAACAAATCAAAAGTAGAGATGGGGACCATGACCAAAGCACCCATTATACCCCGGAAAACTTTAGGTCTTGGAGTAGAAGAATGGAAGTGTTGGACCAAAAGAACCAATGAGCCAGATCAGAAAAACCTTTAAGTCCCATAGACATCAAAATAACTAAAATGGTCTACAACAGCTGAAGACAAAGTCTGAAGACAAAGTCTGAAGATAAAGTCTGAAGACAACAGCTGAAGACAAAATCTGAAGGCAAAGTCTGAAGACAAAGTCTGAAGACAAAGTCTAAAGACCAAGTTCTCAGAAGTTGTCACAACAGCTGAAGTAGTTCTCTTCAATAGTTGTGATGATTTACATTTCAGTAGTTTGTAATTGGTAGTTTTATATTATGTAAAACATCTGAAGTTCTTACACTTCAGATGTTATAACTTTAGTAGTTGTAATGTTAGCTTATACTTGGCTTTTAGTGAAGGTGTCCTCAGTTGTTGCGGACATCTTCAGTAGTATAGTTTACTTTCAGTTGTTTGTATAAATCAGTTAGCTGTCACTATCAAGTGACGTCAACTGATGTACATTACTTTATAAAAGGAATGTTGACCTAATTTCCTTGTACGGAAAGCATGTGCGTGAATGAAAACATTCTTTTTGCAGAAAACTTTCTCTCTCTATAACCGTTACTGTTTGATTGAATATTCATATTATTCTTGCTAAAATTTCGTCTAATTCGTGTGTATTCCGCTGCAAAATTAATCTAATTGATCAAACTAGATCACGATCCTTTTCAAATAGTATCAGAGCCGGTTAATGATTGATCAATTTAACAATTGATCATTGAAACTGCTCTTTTGATATCTAAGTTTGATCGAATTAGCAAATTTACAATAATTGGTTATAGAGTTTGTTTTTCTGTTGCTTCCGGTGAATTAATTTGAGATTCGTCTTGTTTTAAACTGTGTTGTTGAGTTTTTAAGCTAGATCTGTTAAAATCTCATTGAACCTGTTTGAATTGGTGAAAATGGCTACATAAATCAATGATCCTCACAATACTGGCTCCTCAACAAAGCCTCTGATGCTTGTTAGGAGTGAGTATAACATATGGCAACGCCGAATGCTCCATCACCTGTCTGTCAACAATTCAGGTTGTCAGAAATCTGTGGTTCATGGACCATATAAGCCTATGGTGAGTAATCCGGAAACCATGAGATGGTTCCGAAGAAGAGAACAATACTCAGATGAAGATCAGAAACTGTTTGAAATTGATGCTAAAGCACATGGAATTCTGACCATGGCACTGCCTAATGAAATCTATTCTGGACTTATGCATCATGAAACTGCTCATGACCTCTAGGTTGCTCTGAAAGAACAATTTGGAGGAACTGATGAGGTCTTGGCAAACAATAGAGAGATCTTTGCCCAACAATATGATACATTCTCTCATAGAAAGGGTGAGTCACTGACTCAACAGTTTGAGCGATTCTCCTGTTTGATATTGAGCTAAAAATGGTTAAACATGAATATAAAAATAGTCAGATGAACAACAGATTCCTTGGATCCTGCCTGAGAGATGGGACACATATACTATTTTCCTATGCTCCAGTGCAAATTTGGACAATCTATCTCTCACCCAACTTCATGGGAAACTGTAACATTTGAAAGAGAGATAGAACAGAAAAGGAAATTGGCTTCATCGGGAAGCTCACTGATGATTTTGTACCAGGGAATACTGCTCTGGTTGGTCATGAGTCAGAATATGCTGCATCAGAAAGTTCTTATGATGAGCATATAGATTTCTCTTCAAACAGTGGAGATCCTGCTTTTGTTGGTGTTGATAGTAATTCAGGATGTAATAGTGACAATTTGTGCTTTTTGATGGATGATTTGAAAGGAATTGCTGATGATGATTTGGAAGAGATGGATATTTTGAGCCAAATGGCATTAGTCAATATCAAATCTCAAAAATTTTACAAAAGGACAGGTAGAAAATTTCCTGGTCTCTCTGGAAAAACTAAAGTTGGTTTAACAAGAACAAGTTAAGGTGTCACAAGTGCCACAGACTTGGACATTTTGCAAGAGAGTGTAGATCATCTGGATCTAACTCTTCTGCACCCTTTGTGACCTTTCCAGCAATAGTCACAAAACAAAGGACAACATTATACCAGTTCTGGTCATCATTCATAAATTCAATCATCTCCTGCATATTTTGTTCCTTAAGGTCAAATGCCATATCCTTATCCTTATTTACATGCCTCAGTCCAATCAGGTTCGAGTACCCATAGCTCAACAACCACATGCCCTACCTGAGCCTCAACCATCTCAATCAAGTCAACAATCTCAATCTCAATCACATCAAAGCTTTTTCACTCCTGGAGTTGTTGACTGGAGTAGCTTACCATATGATCTTTCTGGTTATTCTGAACAAGTGTTTTCTGGTGCTGGTCAACACGATGGTGAAAATCCTTTTGGAAATCTTACTCTTATGGCCCTAGAGTCTACTGATGGTTCATGCTCAAATGCTTCATCATCACAGGTACCACAACTATCTTCTGAGGCTAAGGCCAGTTATGTTCTGAGTCATGCATAGCTGCTTTTGCCTCAATTAGAGAAGCAAATGTAGCTTTAATTAATCAAAATCTTGACCTAGGGAAATTGATTTCCAAAAGAAAAGCTGAGTTTGAGTCTGTTTTAAAAGAAAAAGATGATGAGATTTACAAATTAAAATGCCAAATCACTGATGAAAAGGCAAAGGTAGAGGTCATTTTAGAAAATCATAAGAATCTCAAAGAAACACTTGTAGCTACTCAGGTAGAGTGTGAACGCTGGGTAACATCTTGCAAGGGGTTTGAAATGCTTCTCAGTAAGCAAACAGCTTCAAATGTGAAGTTTGGGATTGGGTATAATCACACTGTATCTCCTACAGATTTTACTCCCAAGACAGAAGTAAAATCTGAAGGTGAAATCAATTCCCAAACCACATCATCATGTGTCTCATCCTCAAGTGATAATGCAAAATCAGAGGATGGAGTCAGTAATAGTACCTCAGCTAATCAATCTGCTGATGGTCTTACTGCTGATAAACACATGATCAAAGAAAAGCTTAGCACTTCAGGTGTTGGCTCACAAAGTATTCAAAGTACTAAAGAGCAAGTAACAACACCAAAACATTTCAAACCAAATGAAAACAAACATGGTTTGATAACTGCTGAAGAGTTTATCAGAAATCCAAATGTACTGATAGAAAACCTCTGAAGAACAAGTCTTTAGTTGTTACAAATCCTTCAGTAGTTCACATAAGTACTGAGAGGAAGAAAGTACTGAAGAACACACCTTCAATAGTTTCATCTTCTTCAGCAGTTGAACAACAGAAGATGAAGACAAAGCCATGTGATATATGTGGTCTATTCAATCATCTCACTGATGAATGTTGGTACAGAAAGGGTTCCAAATTTAACAAAGATAAAGTCATTAAAAAGAAAATATTAAAATGAAAGATGATTTGAAACCAAGTTTGTGCCACAAACATCTCAAACTGATAACCCAAAGTCTTAACAAAAATCTAAAAAGAAGGAAGGGTTTATCATAAAACAGCTGAAAATATTCCTCAAGGAGTATCAAAACACCAGACTAAGTCTGTGTCTTTCAAAAAGGAGGACATGGTGAGTCACAGAACCAATCAAAAACAAGTACTGATGTGTCTGCTGAACTGAAGGCTTTAACAACCAATCAGACACAACTTGTTATGATGGTTCAACATCTGTTGGGGAGAGTTAATCAAATAGATGTACCTGTGATTAAACCACTGAAAAGGAAAACTAAGCCAAAATCAAAGGAATCCTTTTCAGCACCATTTCCACCTTCAAAGGCTGTTAATCATGACAAATCAGTTAGTATAAACTCTATTGATGAGAACAGACCCAAAACCAAAATATGGTTTTGGGTCTTAAAAGCTAACTAGTTTGTTATGACAAATGCAGGGTTCTTCAGCATGCCATAGAAGCATCTAGTATGGACAGTGGAGGATCTATGCATATGACATGGAGCAGTTCTCTTCTTCATGACTACTCTCAAGGAAAGAAGGGATTTGTATCTTTTGGTAATGATGCTAAGGGTTACATCATCGGTAAAGGCTTTGTGTCAAATGGTGAGATAAGATTTGATGATGTTAACCATGTGGAGAATCTCAAGTACAATTTGTTGAGTGTCAGTCAAATGTGTGATAAAGGGCATGTTGCACTTTTCACCAGCCAGAACTGTTGGATTCTGCCTTCCAATGTTTTGAGAATGATTAACAAGATATTGGATGAATATACTCTCCTAAAGGCCAACAGGATTCGAAGAGTATATGCCTTAGACTTATCAAAGAAAATTGATCTAAAAGGCCATCCATGTCTGTTCTCCAAGGCCTCTCCTCAGGAATTTGAACTATGGCACTGAAGGCTTGGTCATGTGAATCTTAAAAACATGAACCAGCTGATCCATCATGGTTTAGTGAGAGGTCTGCCATTACAGGAGTTCAATGTGATGACAACTGCTCTGCTTGTTTAAAAGTAAAGCAACATAAAGTATCATTCCCTCCAATAGAAGAACCAAAGTCAACTATCTGCTTGCAATTACTGCATATGGATCTTTTTGGTCCAGTAAGAGTGATGAGCATGGTAAAGAAAAAATACTATCTAGTAATTGTGGATGATTATTCCAGATTTGTATGGACTTTCTTCATACATTCAAAAGATGAGGTTGGTCAAATCATCATCTACTTTGTGTTGCATGTGGAAAAGCAGTACTCTCTTTCTGCCAAGTGTGTGAGGAGTGATAATGGCACAAAATTTAGAAATCACACACTTGATGAATTCTATTCCTCTAAGGAATCAAGAGGCAGTTTAGCATTCCAAGAACTCCCGAACAAAATGGAGTGGTGGAGAGAAAGAACAGAACCCTTATTGAAGCTGCAAGGTCAATGTTGGTTGATTCTGGTTTGCCACTAACCTTTTGGGCTGAAGCTGTCAACACATCTTGCTATGTGCAAAATAGAGTGTTAGTAAATCAGAGGTTGATGAAGACTCCTTATGAAGTGTTACATCATTTGGCTCCTCTGATTTCCTTCTTTAGAGCATTTGGGTGTCCTTGTTATATTCTTAACACAAAGGATCCACTTCAGAAGTTTGAATCAAAGGTGGATGCAGGTACTTTGTTGGTATTCATCTACTTGCAAGGCATACGAGTTTTTAATTGCAGAACAAAGATAGTTGAAGAAACCTTGCATGTAAAATTTAATGAATCTCCAAAGGAGAAAATCCCACAAAATCCTGTGGAGTTATTTGATTTGGACATACTGCAATATGTTCCTTATCAGTCTCCAGCTGTTGCAGATTCTGTGAATACATCATCTTCTGCCACTTGTTATCCATCTGTTGGTATAAATCCAAGTTTTAGTGATCAACTGCCTGAGTCTACTAAACTTGATGTTCCTATAGCTTCAGCAGTTCATCAAACAACAAATGCTGATGAGATCTCTGAATCCTCTACTTCATTTGAATTGCCATCTCATTCTAGGTTTCAAGAGTCTGGATCACCATCTGTTGCTGCTGAATCACCTACAAACACTTGCACAGATCTTATGAGTATCAAGAACTGAAGAATCACCCATGTCTCAGATCATTGGTGACATCAATGCTGGTGTTTCAACTAGAAGTCAATTGTCCAATTTTTGCTTTTATGCTCTCTTCATCAGTCAGCAAGAGCCAAAGAACTATCATATTGCATTAACAGACAATGTATGGGTTGAAGCTATGCAACTTGAGCTTCTTTAGTTTCAAAAGCAGCAAGTGTGGGAACTGGTTCCTCTACCCCAAGGTAAGTGTGCAATAGGCACTAAATGGGTGTTTAGGAATAAAACTGATGAAAAAGGCCAAATTGTCAAGAACAAGGCCAGACTAGTTGTACAGGGGTTTTCACAAGAAGAAGGTATTGATTATGATGAAACCTTTGCCCCTGTAGCCAGACTGGAGGCAATGAGATTGTTCTTAGCTTATGCGCTTTCCATAATCTTAAAGTTTTTCAAATGGATGTCAAGAGTGCATTCTTATATGGTAAACTAAAGAAGAAGTTTATGTGTGTCAACCACCAGTTTTGAAGATCATAAACATCCAGATTGGGTGTATAAGCTTGATAAGGCTCTTTATGGGCTAAAACAAGCTCCTAGAGCCTGGTATGAAACACTGTCTAACTTTCTTCTTCAAAATAATTTCACTAGAGGCTCCATAGATAAAACTTTGTTCATTAAGAAAGTAGGCATGCATAAGCTCCTTGTCAAATTTATGTAGATGATATTATTTTGCATCCTCTAATCCACAGTTGTGTGATGCCTTTACTAAGTTGATGCAACAAAAGTTTGAAATGAGTGCCATGGGAGAATTATAGTTCTTTCTGGGGTTGCAAATCAAACAAATGGCTGATGGAAGTTTCATTCATTAGTCAAAATATACAAAGGATTTATTGAAAAAGTTTGATTTACAAAACTATAAGCCCTGTTCTACTCCCATGTGCAAGCACCACACAACTGGATGTTGATTAGAAAGGTAAAGCAGTTGATGAAACTCTTTACAGATGTATGATTGGTTCCTTGATGTACCTTACAGCTTCTAGACCAGACATTATATTTGTAACTTGTGTCTGTGCTAGATTTCAGGCTGCACCTAAAGTATCCCATATGATTGCAGTCAAACGGATCTTCAGATATTTACAAGGAACTCAATCTCTAGGACTTTGGTATTCCATTGGGCATTCTTGCAAATTAGTTGCTTTCTTTGATAGTGACTATGCAGGGTGTAAATTAACCAGAAAATCAACCTTTGGTGGATGCCAATTTCTAGGAAATTGTTTAGTTTCTTGGCAGAGTAAGAAACAAACTTCTGTTGCTACATCCACTGCTGAAGCAGAGTACATTGCTGCTGCAAGTTGTACATCTTAGGTACTCTAGCTTCAGAATCAATTACTGGATTATGACATTACAAAGACTAAGACTCCTTTACTGATGGACAGTGCTTCAGCTCTTTGTATGTTAAGAATCCTGTCCGGCATTCTAGGACCAAACATATTGAGATCAGACATCATTTTATGAGGGATTGTTATGAAAAAGGTCTGATTGATCCAAAGTTTGCTCCTAGTGCTGATGAGCTTGTAGATATATTTACTAAGCCTTTGACAGTGCAACTTTCCAAAATCTAGTGCTAAGGCTTGGTATGCTGCAGCTTGAATGATTTGACAACTACTGATGATCTCAGTTCACAAGTACTGATGAGCATTAGTATACAACTGTCAAAAATAAGTACTGATAAGTAATTTTATCTTCAGCAGTTTTTCATAACTACTGAAGACTAAATTAGTTAAAAGTACTGAATTACTTTATTTGTTGCAAAGTACTGATGTGGTTACAACCACTGATGTCTGTTCTAACAGATAAGTACTGATGACAATGAAACATCTAAAAATCAGATAATCTGTTGAGTAAGTGTTAAGGTCAAATGAAACAACTGAGATATGTATTGACGACAACAACTGATGAGTAATTTTATTCTTCAATTGTTTCAAACAACTGTGTTCATTTCAAAACAACTGAAGCCAAAACCAAGTCTTCAGTAGTCTCTAACTACTGATGGCAAACACCAAGTCTTCAGTTGTTTACAACATCTGAAAGTTAAAACCATGTCTTCAGTCGTTTCTAACAATTGATGACTAACACCAAAACTTTCAGTTGTTTTCTTTCAGCCGTTTCATAACCATAAATACCTAACCCTAACTTCAAACTTTTCATAAATCGATTTCCGAACGTTCGTCTTCCATAATGGCGACCATGCAAATCAAACCACGACACAACTGTGTTGCCTACTTCACAAAATCGGCCTTTGGACTAAGTTTGATGTGCCATGATCTGATGGTTGATTCCCCGTATCAAACTGCTTTTCTTCTGAATCCAACCATCTATCCTGATCCCTTCGCCAATTCTGGACAAATGTCACTATCCTACTAGTGAGAATGATGTCGCACTCACTCTCCAGTCATTTGTAAACCAAAGAAGGTGGTAGTCACTCTGCTATCATTCGACAAACGCTAGATCTGAATGATGCCACATTTGTCACCAATACCCGAAGGGCACCATTGAATATCATTCATCACCATGGATATGCAGGCGACCTAAGTGCTACAACCATTTTGAAGAAGCACTTCCATGATGTTGACGCCTAATCTTCCACATGATCAATGTTTGTCTTGCCCCCAAATCCTCTTCATGGGATCAAATGTCATCCAGGTGGCAGCAGGCATTGTATTCTATTCCTGAACGCCAAAGCTTAAATTTTTCTAAAATTAATTTTTAGAATTAAAAGATCTGGCATGAAACCTGTGCTACAGATGGCTATTATATCCAAGTTTCTTATGGCCATAATCATGATCAGTTAAAATCTGATGGCCCATTTGGCTTTGGTCCCTGATGTGGTAGTTTTTCCAGAGGTATACTCCAGGCACAACTCTGACCCACACCTCAAAGAGGCTGCCAAACTGCTCAGACCTAAGCAAAAAAAACCCAGCCTCATCCTCCAGATCCAATGTCCCCTCCAAACCACATTCCAAACAAACCAAAAAGGCTACTCAGAGAGTTGGTCCTCTGATGATGCCCTTGCAACACAAAGGTAGGATGAAACTATGGGTAGTAATCCCCCTATAGTTTCCAGGACTCTACCAGCTGAAACCGCTCAGGTATCCTCTCAACAGGATCCTGATGCAACCGAAAATAGGGAAACCACATTACTGGAATCTCTCTCACTTGAGAAGATTGCCATTGAAGAGCACCTTCTCCCTAGGTGCAATCCTCTTCACATTATCTCCCCCGAAGCCACCCCTACAAGCCCAACTGTAGTATTGCACAAGTGCTGACTCAACTACATTCCTCTACCCCTCCCAGAGAAACCTAATACCACTGGGAAAGCCTCAACAGTTGAGGGAGAGGATTAATATGGTGATTACCCACAACACAGGGATTACGATTTCAATCGCCTGTGTAGAGTAGGAGATTCGAACATCTGGTGAGGCTGCCTCTTCTCCTGTTTCAGCACATGACCAGGATGAAGATGGTATCATTTCTAAGTCCTCACTAGAGGCAACTGCCAATGAAGGACACAATCCTGAGGCAGGAAGTCCCCAGTTCCAAGAAATAGGGGCACATGTGAATACTGATCTACACTCAGCACATGTTCATCCTGATTTCATCAGGAGGTCAAATGATTCTGCAAAGACTGATGATGACCTGTGCTTTTTCTTGATGTTCTAGCCCGTAACACCATTCTTGTGACTGAGGTATGCAGACTACAAGAACTGCTTGCCAAAATGTCACAAGAATCAAGTCCATCTGCCACATTCACCCACAGATGGCAGTTTCTTCTGAAACTCTCCCAAACACTGAGCCACTCGCAACAATTTGCCACCAGCCTCTGATTCAGGCACCATTCTCAGGGACAGAACCCCTTTAGAAAATGGTTGCTGCCTTTCAATCATCCTTACCTCTCATCACTTCCATAAACACAAACATTGTGCATCAAGCCATTGATGAGAGGCTTTCCTCCAAATCTTCAATCCTTAGTTGATGTTGCTGTTTCTAAGAGACTTTCTGACATTCACACCCCTGAACCCAATGCAACCAAAAAGGGGAGTCTAAGTCAGTGAAAGTAGACAAAAGAAAGAAAGTTGAAGAGGAAGAAGAAAAAGAGAAGAAAGAAAAGGAAATGATCACCTACAAGAGAAAGAAAAGCTCTGAACAGACTAAAGGTGAGAAAAAGTTAGAAGAACTAATCAAAGAAGCTGATGAGCAACATAGCAGATCTATGGATAAGATTATTGATAACTCTTCAGACAAGGATTTGACACAGCCAAACTTGACTTTGAAATCAGAAGGCTAGAGATTCAAGAGATTGAACAAAGATGGGCAAGTTGGAGTGAGAAAGAAAGGGAAAGGCTGGAAGCTATGGCAAGATTTATATCAAAACATCTAGGAAGATCAATCATTAAAGTGAAGTCATGGTCCAGAGACAGTATTTTGGAGATAACCACCAGAATCTGTTCTTCTAAAGTATTCAACAAAGGATTGATCATTGAAGCTCTTGATGAAGCTGGTGCTGGGAAAAGGTCTGTTATGGCAAAGTTATCCAAGCTTCACTCACAACCAAGATGCTAAAGCAGCCTGCACAATCTCCTACACCAAAACACCAAGTTCACAACCTTCAAAACCAACTCCTTTACCCAAGAAACCTACTCAACCCACTACCAATGATGCACCCAAGAGGAAGAGAAGGGTGTTGAGGATGAAGAAGAAGAAGATGATGATGAGGATGATAGTCTGCCAATCTCTGTTGTTCTTAAAATAAGATGCCTGAGCCCAGGAGTCAACCAACAACAATCACACCTGACTTCCAAAGGCAAATGGTAAAAGTCAAACTTGAAGAAGAAGAACACACAAACAACATGATGAGCAGCTGTTGAGGATGATTGATAAAGAGTCTCCTAAGTCTTCATCCATACAAGCTATGAAGAAACATGCTCAGGGGTTGTATGCTCTCAGATTTACATTTCAATATTAGAAAGAGAGAGTGAGAATTTGGCCTGACCCCAGAGTAAGTGATAGAATTCATAAAAAGAAGATTCCAAGTAGATACAATGGCCAAGTAAAGAGATTGTAGATGTTGTGATAATGCTGGCCATTGTAGTGTCACCCCGGGAAATCCTTGATGACTTCAAGAGAGCTTACAAGTCGAAGATGACTCCACAAACTTCACTAGAAAACAAAATGGTAAAGAAGGGGCTGATCTACAAGAAGCTTGAAGAAATAAGAAGAAATGAGCTCCAGTTGTTGCTTGAAGGCACTCATCCTGATGAGTTTGCATACAGAGAAATAACTACTATAGAGCTTAATAATCGAAAGCATATTAAGTACTTATCAGAGTACTATGGGCCTGAGTTCTTCTTTGAAAGTGAAGCTAAAGAACTCACAATGGAAGAACAAGTTATTTTCCTTGAGGCCTATGTTAGAGAGTCTTACAGACTTATCATTGGGAAGTAGGTTTCATGGATGGGGTAACAGCTCTGTGTCCAATTCCCCAAGACAAAGTTCCCATTCATCCTTTGCCAATCAAACCTTCTAAAACCTCTTCCCTGGGCTGAGCTTAATTGAAGATTTCTGAGCTGCTCCAGATAATGTTTCTTCCAATAAGTGGGAATTCAATAATCTTAAAGGTTTTGGCTGCATGGTTCAGGGGGAGTTTGTTGGACCAAAAGAACCAATGAGCCAGATCAGAAAAACCTTTAAGTCCCACAGATTTCAAAACAACTGAAGTGGTCTACAACAGCTGAAGACAAAGTCTGAAGACAAAGTCTGAAGATAAAGTTTGAAGACAGTAGCTGAAGACAATGTCTGAAGACAACAACTAAAGACAAAGTCTGAAGACAATTGCTGAAGACAAAGTCTGAAGACCAAGTTCTCAGAAGTTGTCACAACAGCTGAAGTAGTTCTCTTCAGTAGTTGTGATGATTTACATTTTAGTAGTTTGTAATCAGTAGTTTTATATTATGTAAAACATCTGAAGTTCTTACACTTCAGATGTTATAACTTCAGTAGTTGTAATGTTAGCTTGCACTTGGCTTTTAGTGAAGGTGTCCTCAGTTGTTGTGGACATTTTCAGTAGTTTAGTATACTTTCAGTTGTTTGTATAAATTAGTTAGCTGTCACTATCAAGTGACGTTAGCTGATGTCACATTCCTTTATAAAAGGAATGTTGACCTAATTTCCTTGTACGGAAGCATGTGCGTGAATGAAACATTCTTTTTGCAGAAAACTTTCTCTCTCTATAACCGTTACTGTTTGATTGAATATTCATATTATTCTTGCTAAAATTTCATCTAATTGATGTGCTATTCCGCTACAAATATTAATCTAATTGATCAAACGAGATCACGATCCCTTTAGGAAGGCTTCATTAGATACCAAGACTGCAAAATATGGAACTATATTGTCAATGAACCGTACAAGCCAAAGGTGGCTTCACTTGGTGGAAATGGTGCCATGATAAAGAAGTTGTTGAGGACTATTCTGATGAAGACAGAAAGAAGATGGACATCAACAGCAATGCTATGACTATTCTTATAACTGTAATACCGGAACTCTATTATGGTGGGGTTCGAGCATTGCAAGACTGCCAAAGAATTGTTTGATGCACTTGCTCAGATGTATTCTTGCTCCAACGATTCAAAGAAGGACTCACTGAAGCAGCAGTTCGAGAACTTCACTCATATTGCTGGAGAGACCCTCAGCCAGCAGTACTTCAGGTACATGGATCTTATCTCTTCCCTTCAGTCTGTGAAGATCACTCCTGAACTTAGAGATCTCACCAGAAAGTTCATGAGTGCTCTTCCAAATGAGTGGACATTCTAGTGTGTCTCTACCAAGAGAACAGAAAACTTGAACACTCTTTCCGTCTAGAGATGGAGAGTAAGAAGGCCACCAAACAAGCAGACCCATGAGTCTTCCTGCTAGCAACGCTTTATTGGTTGCTGAAGGCTCATTAACCCCTCAAACTTAGCATTTCCTGACTTATCAGCAGCCATCCTGCTCTTTTGTTCCTACATCACTTTTCCTGAGACTCTAAGGTCTCAACAGCTCAACATAATCCCTTCCAGGAAAGTTGTGCCTTTGTTTCAGGAGGTGGACACTTAGGAGATTTTCAATACTGCTTTGACAATCTTGAGTGTTTTAGCCCAGATGACGTAGAATACGTGGACATTGTCCAGCAAAAATGGCTCTCTTAACTTATAGAACAAAGAAGTTCTTTAAGAGAACTGGAGGGCATTTCCCTCAAAACCCAACTACCAGCAAGTTCGGTTCGACAAGACCAGGGCAAAGTGTTACAACTGTAACAAACTGGGTCATTTTGCAAGGGATTGAAAGGCTCCCAAGACCAATCCGGGAACCCCACAGGGCCTCCCACATCCCTCAATCTGAAAGCCCACTAAGAAGTCACTGAAATAGCCACAATGGCTCAAGAAGTTGACTGGAGCTTCATGGTATAGATGTGACTCCTGCTCAAGCTCTCATGCCGGAACAGATGATGCCTAGGTATATGAACTCTCTGCACTCCAGCCTATATAGCTAAAGTTAAACTCTATCAGGATTACTATATGGAAATCAGATCTGACATTGAGTCTTTAAATATTCTAAAATCTGATTTTAAAAAAGCTGAATGTGACTATCAAAAGAAAATTGAAGAGTTAGAGAAAACTGTATCTCTTTTGAAACATGAACACACCAACTACAGCACTCAAATCAAGGATCTGATATCCAAATTGTCTGAGGTTCAAGCCCAGCTTGTCACTGCTGAAGCTCAGGCCAGGAAGCATGCTATCTCTGAGCAGAACTTTCAAGCTATTCTTGCATCATCCTCCCATTCCAAACTCTATTATGAGAACAAAGGAGGGTTGGGAACTAATGAAACTGCTCCACCACATTTCTATGAGTCTATTAGATAGCCTAGATGTGGTAATGAAGAGCAAGAGGTTCCAATTGTTGACCCTTTCTTTCCAGAGTTAAAGGATGAGGCACCAATAGTGTCCACCACAGGGAAGGAACAGGTAGACATACCCATCACCTCCTGTGATGATCAAATCCTAACCACTAAAGCTAGAAGAAGCAGAGCTAAAGCTACTAGGAGAACTGCTAAGAAAGTGGCTGTGACCAAACTGAAAATTGACCCCAAACAGAAGGGTGTCTTTGTCTCAGCTGGATTCCAAGTGTTAGGTATGTTGGACCAAAAGAACCAATGAGCCTGATCAGAAAAACCTCTAAGTCCCACAGACATTACAACTACTGAAGAAGATTACAACAATTGAAGACATCAGCTGATTACAAGGTCTGAAGACAATGTCTGAAGACCAGATCTGAAGATTTTACTGAAGACAAAGTCTGAAAGTAAAGTACTGAAGACAAAGTCTAAAAGTGAAGTACTGAAGACAAAGTCTGAAGCTATCAGCTGAAGACAACGTCTGAAGTAAAAGTCTGAAGGACAAAGACTGAAGACAAAGACTGAAGACCAGAGTGATCAGTAGTTGTCACAACAGCTGAAGTTATTAACTTCAGTAGTTGTGATGGTTTTCTTTTTCAGTACTTGTAATTTACCTTTTCAGTAGTTTATAGTTTCAGTAGTTTTAGTTCAGTAGTTTTATGTTCTAGTACTTAGCATTCTCTGAGATGTGATCAGTTGTTGAGAACATTCTCAGTAGTTTGCATAGTTTCAGTTGTTTGTATAAATCTGTTAGATGTCACTATCAAGTGACATCAGCAGACGTCACATTCCTTAAATAAGGAATGTTGACCTAGTTGTAACGTGTGACATTCAGCCACCACGAAAGCATTTGAATGAAATATTCCTTTTGTGGAATTCTCTCTCTCTCTATAACCGTGTGCTTTTCTATTGAATATCAATTGAGTTCTTGCTAAATTGTCTAATTCATTGTTCGAATTCCGCTGCAATCTACTCTAGTTGATCAAACTTAGATCACTGATCCTAAAAAATGGTATGAGAGCAGGTTAATCATTGATCGATCTAACAATTGATCATTGAACTTCTATTTCGATATCTACGTTTGATCGAATTAGCATATTTGCAAGAATTGGTTATAGATATTGAATTTCTGCTGTTTTCGGTTATTTGCTTTGAGATTCCTCTTGGTTCGTATTGAGTTTTTTGTGTTTTGCGCTAAATGGTTAAAACTTAATTGAATTGATTGAATCTAAGAATGACTACTCCTTCTAATGCCCCTCACAATACGGCTCCTCAACCAAGCCCTCGATGCTGGTTAGGACTGAGTATAATAAGGCAATGAAGAATGCTCCATCACCTGTCTGTTAACAGTTCAGGTTGTTGGACATCTGTGGTACATGGTCCACACAAGTCTATGGTGAACAATCCGGAACCAACCAAATGGTTCCAAAGAAGAAGGAACAATACTCAGATTAGGATCGAAAATTGTTTGAGATTGATGCTAAAGCTCATGGAATTCTGGCCATGGCTCTGCCGAATGAAATCTATTCTGGGCTTATGCATCATGAAACTGCTCATGACCTCTAGAATGCATTGAAAGAACAATTTGGTGGAACAGATGAGGTCTTAGCAAACAACAGAGAAATCATTGCCCAACAATATGAGACATTCTCTCATAGGAAGGGTGAGACACTGACTCAACAGTTTAAGCGTTTTTCCTGTTTGATCTCTGAGCTGAAAATGGTCAAACATGAATACACTAATAGCCAGATGAACAACAGATTCCTCAGATCACTGCCTGAGAGATGGGACACATATACCATTGTCCTACGCTCGAGTGCAAATCTGGATAGCCTATCTCTCACCCAACTCCATGGGAAACTCCTTACATTTGAAAGAGAGATAGAGCAGAAAAGGAACTGGCATCATCAGGAAAGCTCACTGATGACTTTGTACCAGGAACACTGCCTTGGTTGGTCATGAGTCAGAATATGCTGCATCTGAAAGCAATTATGACGAGCATATAGATTTCTCTTCAAACAGTTTTGATCATGCATTTGTTAGTGTTGATAGTCAGTCAGGCTGTAATAGTGACAATTTGTGCTTTTATGGATGATTTGAAAGGTATTCCTGATGATGACCTAGAAGAGATGGATATTCTAAGCCAAATGGCCTTGATTAATATCAGATCTCAAAAGTTCTACAAGAGAACTGGCAGGAAATTTCCAGGACTCTCTGGCAAAACCAAAGTTGGTTTTGACAAGAGTAAGTTGAGGTGTCACAAATGCCACAGGCTTGGGCACTTTGCAAGAGAGTGTAGACCCGCTGGATCTAACGCCTCTGCACCCTTTGTGACTTTTCCAAGCAATAGTTCACAAAACAGAGGGCAACATCCTGCTAGTTCTGGTCATCACTCACAACCTATATCTCCTGCATATTTTGTCCCTCAGGGTCCAATGCCATATCCATATCCCTGCTATTACATGCCACAGCCAAATCACGTTCAAGTTCGTATTGCACAACAACCTCAAGACTTACCTGAGCCTTAACCATCTCAATCACAACCTCATCACAGCTTCTTCACCCCTGGTGCTGTTGACTGGAGTAGTCTACCAGATGATCTTTCTGGTAATGAGCAATTATTTGCTAGTGATGGTCAACATGGTGGTGAACATCTTTTAGGAATCTTGCCATGGCCCTGAGTCTACTGAAGGTTCATGCTCCAATGCATCTTCATCACAGGTAACCCAGGTATCCTCTGAGGCTAAGGCCAAGCTATGTTCTGAATCTTGCATAGCTGCATTTATCTCTATTAGAGAGGCAAATATAGCTTTAATAAATCAAAATCTTGAGCTTGAGCAAACCCTTTCCAAAAGAAAAGCTGAGTATGAGTCTGTCCTTAAAGATAAAGATGATGAGATTTATAAGCTTAAATGCCAATTAAATGATGAAAAGGCTAAGCTAGAGGTCATTCTTGAGAACCACAGAGATCTCAAAGAAAAACTTGCAGCTACCCAAGTTGAGTGTTACCACTGGGTATCATCCTGCAAGGGATTTGAAATGCTTCTCAGCAAGCAAACAGCTTTTACTCCAAAATCAATAGTAAAACTTGAACATGAAATTATTTCCAAACCACATCATCATGTGTATCATCCTCAAGTGATCACCCAAGATCAGAAGATGAAATCAGTGTTGATACCTCAGCAAATCAATTGCCTGATGGGTTAACTACTCATAAGCATATGAAGCTGAGTACTTCAGATGTTGTCCCTCAAAGTACCTCAAGTACTGAAGGGCAAGTCACAACATCTAAAAAGCATTTCAAATCAACTGAAATAAAAGGGTTAACAACTACTGAGGAATCTATCATCCGGTCTTTCAGGACGGATAGAGAACAACTGAGAAAACAAGTCTTCAGTTGTTACAGATCCTTCAGTACTTAACACAAGTACTGAAAGGAGGAAAGTACTGAAAGGAGGAAAGTACTAAAGATCACACTTCAGTAGTTTCCACTTCAGCAGTTGATCAATCCAAGATGAAGAATAAGCCATGTGAAATATGTGGTAAATTCAATCATCTTTCTGATGAATGTTGGTACAAAAAGGGTTCCAACTCAACAGAGATAAGCTCATTAAAATTCAGATGGATAAAATGAAAAATGAGTTTGAGACCAAGTTGTACCACAGTCATCCCAATGTGATAAACCCAGGCTTCACCCAAATCCAAAAAGAAGGATAGGGTTTATCATAAAACAGCTGATAGTGTTCCTCATGATAAAAATCAGACTAAGTCTGTGAATTTCAAGGAGGAAATGGTGGGTCACAGGAACTCATCAAAAACAAGTACTGATGTGTCATAAGAGCTGAAAGCTTTAGCTACAAATCAGACACAACTGTTATGATGGTTCAACATTTGTTGGGGAGAGTTAACCAACTAGATGCACCTATGATCAAACCACTGAAAAGGTATTCCAAGCCCAAATCAAGGAATCCATTTCAGCACCATCTCCACCTTCATCAGCTGTTAATCATGAGAAACAAGTTATGGTTAAATCTGTTGATGAAAACAAACCAAAACCAAAAAGGTTGGGTCTCAAAACCTAACTAGTTCCTTGTGATGAATGCAGGGTTCTTAGCATGCCAAAGGAGCATCTGGTATGTTGACAGTGGAGGATCTATGCATATGACAGGGAGCAGTTCTCTTCTTAATGACTACTCTCAAGGAAAGAAGGGATTTGTTTCATTTGGAAATGATGCTAGGGGTTACATCATCGGGAAAGGATATGTGTCTAATGGAGACTCAAATTTGATGATGTTAACCATGTGGAGAATCTCAAGTATAATCTACTGAGTGTCAGTCAGATGTGTGATAAAGGGCATGTTGCACTTTTCACAAGCCAGAACTGAGGATTCTGTCTTCCAAAGTTCTGAGGCTGATTGACAAGGTATTGGATGAACATACTCTCCTGAAGGACAACAGGATTGGAAGAGTGTATGCCCTGGATTTGTCAAAGAAGATTGATTTGAAGGGTCATCCTTGCTTGTTCTCCAAAGCCTCTCCTCAGGAATCTAAACTGTGGCACAGAAGGCTGGGTCATGTAAATCTCAAAAACATGAATCAGCTGATCCACAATAGTTTAGTGAGAGGTCTACCAATAAAGGAGTTCCACTGTGATGAAACCTACACTGCTGTTGAAAGGAAAACAACACAAAGTCTCATTCCCTCCTATTGAAGAACCTAAGTCCACTGCCTGCTTGCAGTTACTGCACATGGATTTATTTGGTCCTGTGAGAGTGATGAGCATGGCAAAGAAGAAATATTGTCTGGTAATTGTGGATGATTACTCCAGATTTGTATGGACTTTCTTCTTGCATTCAAAGGATGAGGTTGCTCAGACGATTATAAACTTTGTGTTGTATGTTGAGAAGCAGTATTCCCTATCAGTCAAGTGTATAAAGAGTGATAATAGAACAGAATTCAGAAACCATACACTTGATGATTTTTATCTCTCAAAGGGAATAAAGAGGCAGTTTAGCATCCCAAGGACTCCAGAACAAAATGGAGTAGTGGAGAGAAAGAACAGGACCCTAATTGAAGCTGCAAGGTCCATGTTGGCTGACTCTGGTTTGCCATTGACCTTTTGGCTGAAGCTGTCAACACAGCTTGCTATGTGCAGAATAGAGTTTTAGTAAATCAGAGGTTGATGAAGACTCCATATGAAGTTCTACATCATTTGGCTCCTCTAATTTCATTCTTCAAAGCCTTTGGGTGTCCTTGTTTCATTCTCAACACAAAAGATCAACTCCACAAATTTGATCCTAGGTGGATGCAGGGTATTTTGTAGGATATTCATCCACATGCAAGGCTTACAGAGTCTTCAACTGCAGAACAAAGATAGTTGAAGAAACCTTGCATGTGAAGTTCAATGAATCTCCTAAGGATAAAATTCCACAAAACCCTGTGAGTTGTTTGATCTGGATATACTGCAATATGTTCCTTATCAACCTCCAGCTGTTGCAGATCATGTGAATAAATCATCTTTTGCAGCAAGTCTTCCACTTGGTGGTACTGAAGATGATGATGATATCAGTACTCACCTTTTCAAGTTTAGTGATCAACTGCCTGAGTCTACTAAACTTGATGTTCCTGTAGCTTCAGCAGCTCCATCCACAACAAATGCTGATGAGATTTCCGACTCCTCTACATCATTTGAATTTCCATCTCATACTTGGTTTCAAGAATCTGGATCAACATCTGCTGCTCTGAACCTCTACAAAACTTGCACTGATCTTATAGTATACCAAGAGCTGAAGAATCACCCCATGTCTCAAATCATTGGTGATATCAATGCTGGTGTCTAACCAGAAGTCAATTGTCCAACTTTTGCTTCTATGCTCTCTTCATCAGTCAGCTAGAGCCAAAGAACTATCATGTTGCTTTAAGAGACAATGGATGGGTTGAAGCCATGCAGCTTGAGCTACTTCAGTTCAAAAAGCAGCAAGTGTGGGAACTGGTTCCTCTACCCCCAGGTAAGTGTGCAATAGGCACTAAGTGGTGTTTAGGAATAAAACTGATGAAAATGGGCTTATTGTCAAGAACAAGGCTAGACTGGTTGTACAAGGGTTTTCACAAGAAGAAGGTATTGATTATGATGAAACCTTTGCCCCTGTAGCCAGACTGGAGACAATTAGATTGTTCTTAGCCTATGCTGCATTCCACAATCTTAATTTTTTCAAATGGATGTCAAAAGTGCTTTTTTATATGGAAAATAAAAGAAGAGGTTTATGTGTGTCAACCACCAGGTTTTGAGGACAATAAACATCCTGATTGGGTGTATAACTTGATAAGGCTCTTTATGGGTTGAAGCAAGCTCCTAGAGCCTGGTATGAAACACTTTCAAATTTTCTTCTTCAAAATAATTTCACTAGAGGCTCCATAGATAAAACTTTGTTTATTAAGAAAGTGGATCAGCATAAGCTACTTGTTCAAATTTATGTTGATGATATAATTTTTGCATCCTCTGATCCCCAGTTGTGTGATGATTTTACAAGTTCAATGAAACAAAAGTTTGAAATGAGTGCAATGGGAGAATTACAGTTCTTTCTAGGCTTGCAAATCAAACAAAAGGCTGATGGAACCTTCATTCATCAGTCAAAATATACAAAAAATATTTTGAATAAGTTTGATTTACAAAACTGTAAGCCCTGTTCTACTCCATGTGCAACACCACACAACTGGATGTAGATCAGAAAGGTAAAGCTGTTGATGAAACACTTTACAGATGTATGATTGGGTCCTTGATGTACTTAACAGCTTCTATACCAGATATATGTTGCAACTTGTGTTTGTGCTAGATTTCAGGCTGCTCCTAAAGAGTCTCATTTGATTGCAGTCAAGAGGATCTTTAGATATCTGCAAGGTACACAATCTCTAGGTCTTTGGTATTCCACTAGACACTCTGCAAAATAGTTGCTTTTTCTGATAGTGACTATGCAGGGTGTAAGTTAACCAGAAAGTCAACTTCTGGTGGATGTCAATTCCTAGGCAACTGTTTGATTTCTTGCAGAGTAAGAAACAAACATCTGTTGCTACATCCACTGCTGAAGCAGAGTACATTGCTGCTGCAAGTTGTACATCTCAGGTACTCTGGCTTCAGAACCAATTATTGGATTATGGCAATACAGAGACTAAGACTCCATTATTAATGGATAGTGCTTCAGCTCTGTGTATTGTCAAGAATCCAGTCCAGCATTCTAGGACCAAACATATAGAGATCAGACACCATTTTATTAGGATTGTTTTGAAAAAGGTCTGATTGATCCAAAGTTTGTGCAAGTGCTGATGAGCTTGCAGATATATTTACTAAGCCTTTGGATAGTTCAACTTTCCAAAACCTTGTGTTAAGGCTTGGTATGCTGCAGCTAGAATAAGTGACAACTACTGATGATCTCAGTAAACAGTACTGATGACCATTAGTAAACATGTCACAAATATGTACTGATTCTGTTAGAAGAAACTAAGCAGTACAAACTACTGATGTAGTTACAACTACTGATGTCAGTAAAAACAGATAAGTACTGATGTCCTATGAAACAACTGAAAACAGCTAAAAAGTCTGATGAGTAAGTGTTGAGGACAGTATGAAACAAGAAAAAAGCTAAGAATTGACAAAAACTACTGATGAGAATTTGCTCTTCAGTCGTTTCCACAAACTGCTGTTTCACCTTAGACAAATGATGACAAAACCATGTTTTCAGTAGTTTCACAACTACTAATGATTAACACCAAGTTCTCAGTTTTTTCCTACACCTGAAGACAAAACCAAGGTTTTCAGTAGTTCATAACTACTGATGACTAAAACCAAGTCTTCTGTTGTTTTCAATGTTTGATAGTTAAAACCAAGTCTTCAGTTGTTTTCATACAACTGCTGAAACATCAACACTTTCAGTCGTTTTCTTTTCAGCCTTTTCTTAACCTATAAATACCTACACTTATAGCCGAACGTTCATTAGCCGTTTTCTATCCTTTTCTCTCTCACCAATGGCGACCATGAAAGTCAAACCTGACACAACTATGTTGCCTACCTCTCGAAAACGGCCTTTTTGAACAATTTGATAATGCCATCGATCTTATGGTGAATTCCCAATACCGCCACCTTCTTTTGAATCCTACCATATACCCCGATTCCTTACACCAATTCTGGACCAACGTCTCTTTCACAACTGGTGAAAATGATAGCCAATCACGCTCCAGTCGTTGTTAACCAGAAACAGGTGGTAATCACCCCTGACATCATTCGCAAAACCCTAAATTTGCATGATGCCACCTGTATTATAGAATACCCGAAAGGCACCATTGATATTCTTTCATCAACAACGGGTATGAAGGAGACTTAGTGCTACAAACCATTCTCAAAAGCACTTCCATGATGCTGAAAGACTTATCTTCCACATGTGAATGTCTGTCTTGCTCCAAAGACATCTTCATGGGATCAGATGTCTCAGATGGCAACAGGTATTGTATTCTATCTTAGACGACAAACTCTACTCTACATTTTTTTCTGAGATAGTGTTTTATGGACTTAAGGATCTGGCTCAGAAAACCTGTGACAAACAGATGCTACTATATCCTAGGTTTCTGATGGCCATAATTTTAAATCACTTAAAATCTGAAGGCCTTGTTGGTCTGGAGTCCCTGCTCCAGCTGTTTTAGGTGAGTAACTCCAGACATAACTCTTCTGACCCTCTCTCAAAGGCTGCCTGACTGCTCAAACCCAAGTAGAGGGAACCCACAACCTCCACCTCCAGATCCAAGTCCCCCCAACCCAAACCCCAAAAAGCCCAAAAGGCTACTCAGGGAGATGAGTCCCCTGCTGATGCCCCTGTACCACCACTACTGGGACCACATACTAGTTCTAACCCCCAGTCATGTTTTAAGAACTCAACCAACTGAAACCACACAGGATCCCTCTCCCAGATCCTGTTGCCACCAATTTGGGGATACCAGAAAGAAAAAACATTACTGGAACCTATCTTATTTTTGAGAGGGTTACCATTGAAAGAGCATCTCTCACGCCCGTTGCAAACTGCGTCTGACCAATCTCCAACTGCAACGCCCCTCAAAGCCCAACCGTATAATTGCTAAATTACTGGTGTCAGCTGCATTCCTCACCCCCTCCCCCTAAACCATTAACACTGGAATATGACAGGATCAGTGATCACAAGTTTGATGTATCAGAATATAAAGCAGCGGAATACAACAGAATTAGACAAATTGTAGCAAGCTAACATATATGTGAGCATTAAGATCGCATACAGTTATAGGGAGAGTATGTATTTCTGATTTCTAGGAATGTTTTAGATAAGAATATTTCTAATCGAATCAATCATTCATTCCATTCAATTCCTCATTTCATTCATCTTACAATAGGTTGTCACTCCTTATATAGAGTGCAACAGTCACTGCTGTTATCACGGAAAGTGACAACTGGCAGATCCAATACAGAAATAACTAATTCTTAACAAACTACTGAAATGTTCACAACTACTGAGAACATATCAGCAAGTTAAGTACAAAATATAAAACTACTGAAACTACAACGACTGAAGAACAAGCTCTTCAGTCGTTTTACAAAACTACTGAAACAAAGAAAATAAAACTACTGATATCACAACTACTGAAGAAGTACTCTTCAGCAGTTGTGACAAACTACTGAGGCTTCAGTACTTGATCTTCAGACTTTGACCTTCAGGCGTTTCATCAGCTGATGACTTCAGTAGATATCATCAGCTGATGTCTTCAGTCTTTGTCTTCAGACTTTGTACATCAGTTGTTGATCTTCAGCACTTGTGAACTCTTCAGCTGTTGTTCTTCAGTACTTTGGTCTTTCAGCTTCAGCACTTGTGTTCTTCAGCTGTTGTACTTCAGCACTTTGGTTCTTCAGCTGTTAAGGTCTTCAGCACTTGATCTTCAGCTGTTGAAGTCTTCAGCACTTGTCAAACTACTGATGAGGCTTTCAGCAGTTGTTGTGATACCGTGTGGGACTTAGAGGTTTTCTGATCTTGGCTCATTGGTTCTTTTGGTCCAACAAACTCCCCCTGAACCAATGCAGCCAAAACCTCTAACTTATTTATACTCCCACTTATTGATGGCAAAAATGTTGGTCTTTTTCCTTCTTGATCAGTAGAGAAGATGACCCATGTACGCTCCGGCCTGGGAAGAACCTCAAATATTTGTTTGGCAGAGTATGAATGGGAACTCTGTTTTGGGGAACTGGACACAGAGTTGTTATCCCATTCATGAGATTCACTTCCCCATAATGAGTCTGTACGACTCTCTTGTGTAGGCCTCAAGGAAGGTGATTTGTTCCTCCATGGTTAGCTCTTCAGCACCTCCTTCAAACAATGATTCCGGCCCATAATACTCAGACAGGTATGGCCTGTTTCCCATTCTTTAGCTCCACAGTTGTTATTATTCTGTAAGCAAACTCATCCGGGTGATTACCCTCTAGGAACAACTGGAGCTCATTTTTCCTGACTTCCTCAAGCCTCTTGTAAACTAACCCCTTTTCACTATTTTGTTTTCCAGCATCTTCTGAGGGGTTAGATTAGCTTTGTAGGCTTCTTGAAGTCTTCTAGGATTTCCCAGGGTGAAACTACAAAGACCAGAGAGATCACTTCATCTACGATCTTTTTCACCTGGCCAATGTATCTCCGAGGTATATTGTTCTTATGATTCTGTGAGAGACCCTGGGATCAGGCCAAATCCTCACTCTTTCCTTTTGATATTGAAAGGTATGCCTGAGAGTGTAAAGTCTGAGGGCTTGCTCCTTCATATTGATGATGGAAGATGGCTGCATAAGCTTTGTCAACTCTCTTCAGCAATTCCTCATCATGCTGTTTATGAAGCTCTTCTTCTTCTAGCTTCACTTTAACCATTTGTCTCTGGACTTCAGGAGTAATTGCTGAGGAGTGACTTGTGGCCTTAGGCAACTGAATCACCTGATAGCGGCAGCCTGTCTTCATCATCTTCTTCATCTTCTTCTAGCCTCAATCCCTTCTCTTCTTCTTCAAGGGTATATCATCGGCTATGGGTTTTGAGGGTAAGGGAGTTGGTTTGGTGGGTTGTGTTTTGGGTGGTTTTGGTGTGGGAATGTTGACAGGCTGTGCTAGCATCCTTGAGGTGAGTGTGGCTTTTGATTGCTTTGCTAGCTCAGTCCTGCTCCCACACCCACTTCATTCAAAGCTTCAATAACAAGCCCCTTAGTGTATGCTTCAGACGAACAGATCTTGGTGGTGATTGCCAAGATACTGTCCCTGGACCAAGCTTTGATCTCAATCATTGATCTTCCAAGATATTTTGCAATAAATCTTATCATGATTTCTAGCCTTTCTCTTTCTAACACTTCATAACTTGCCCATCTATTCTGGATTTCTTCAATCTCTAGTCGTCGAATCTCAGAGTCAAGTTTGTTGGTGTCATGACCTTGCCTGAACAGCTGATCAATGATGTTGTCCATTGATCTACTGTGTTCGGCATCAGCCTCTTTTATCAGTAGCTCCAAGGCTTTATCTTCAGCAATGTGCTCATCAGCACCTTCTTTCGCTTGTAGGTGAGCATTGGTTGCTGTTCTTTCTCCTCCTTTTGGGCTTGCTGCTTCCTCCTTTTCCTCGGATCTTTTCCTCTTCTGTTCTTTCACTGCAGGACTCTCCCCCTTTTTGGTTGCATTGGAGGAAGGGGTTGAGACCGCAGAAAGAGTCTTGTGGACAGCAGCATCAACCAAGGGCTGTAATGTTGAGGAAAGCCTCTCATCAAGGGCTTTGATCACTATATCAGTGATTATGGGGTGATGAGAGGGAGGGAATTTTTGAGTGCAGCACCTATTTGCTCAGGAGGGTTCTGTTCCTGAGAAGTAGGGCCTGAAGCAGAGGCAGGTGGTTGATTTTGGGGTGGCTCTGTATTTGGGAAACCTTCAAGGGAAGGTGCCATCTGTGGGTGTATGAGGGTGGCAGATGGACTTGCATCCTGAGACATCTTGGCCAGCAGCTCTTTGAGTCTGCTAACCTCATCCTCTAGAATGGTGTTTTGAGCAACTACATCGTAGAAGAAGCTCAGGTCATCATCAGTTGATACTGAATCACCTGACCTCCTGCTTAGAGCAGGATGTACATGCACTGGGTGTAGACCAGTTGGTGCATGTGCCCCTTGTGCTTGGTACTGGGGACTTCCAGCCTCAGGACAATGTCCATCATCAGCTGTTGCCTCTAGGGAGTCTTAGCAATGTTACCAGCCTCACTCTGGTCATGTGCTGAGTCAGAGGAGGTGGCAGCCTCACTAGATATTCTAAGCTCCTTCTCTACACCAGGATAGAATTGGGAAACCCCTGTGCTGTGGGTTCTCAGGTGCACTGTGTTCCTCCCCCTCAATTGTAGAGGTATTCCCAGTAATAAGTGGTTTCTGGGAGGGGGTGAGGAGTGCAATTGAGTCAGCACTTGAGCAACTATTAAAGTTGGGCTGTGAGGGGCGGTTGTTTGGGGTACGGGGGTAGAAGCAGTGTGCACCTGGGGTGGATGGTGCTCTTCAATGGCAATCTCCTCAAGTGAGGAAGATCCCAGATAAGTAGGTGCCCCTTGGGTTGCTGCAGGCTCCTGTTGAGAGGAAGCCTGAGCGGCTGTGGCTGGAGGAGTCATGGTATCCACTAGGGGGTTTGGACTAGTGGATATATCCTGCGTTTGTTGTGCAGGAGCATCCTCAGGGGACTCAATTCCCTGAGTAGCCATTTGGGTTTCTTTTTGGTGGGTTTGGTGGGGACATTGGATTTGGAGGTGGTGGCTGTGGGTTCCAGCTGCGTGGGTTTTCGCAGCTTGGCAGCCAGTTTGAGTGTCCGGTCGGAGTTGTGCCGGGAGTATACTTCTGGCAAAACAGCCGTAGCAGGGACTCCCAAGCCAACAAGTCCCTCAGCATTAAGCTGGTCTATTATAATGGCCATTATGAACCGTGGATAGAGTATCCAACGGTTGGCAGTTAGTTTTTGAGCCATATCTTTGAGCTCTGAAAATATTAATTCTGAAAAATTCAGTGGTTGTTGCTCAAGGATAGAATACATTACCTGCTGCCATTTGGTGGACATTTGATCCCAAGACGATGTCTTAGGGGCCAAACATACATTGACCATGTGAAAGATCAGGCGCTCAGCGTCATTAAAGTGTTTCTTCATGATGGTGGTGGCACTGAGATCACCTTGATATCCATGCTGAGCAAATGATAGATCTATGGTGCCCTTCGGATATCCAGCAGGAGAGGTAGCATCACTCAGTTGAAGAATTTTACGGATTGTTGCAGGAGTAATCACTACTTCTTTTGTTTGACGACTGACCGGAGGGATCGTGTGTTGCTCTCCTCAGTAGTGACATTAACGTTCATCCAAAATTGGTTCAAGGATTCGGTATGTAAACGGGGTTCAGAAGGAATGCCTTGTTGTATTGGGACTGAACCATAAGATCGATAGCAGTATCGAACTTAGTCCAGATCGGCGATTTTGTGAGGTAGGCAACACAGTTGTGTCGCGGTTTAATTTGCATAGACGCCATGGAAATTTTTTGGAGAGGAACGTTAGGTTTGAAGAAGATAAAGCATGGAGAGCTCAGGTTAAGGGTATTTATAGGGTACGGGTGAGGAAACGACTGAAGGATGTGGTGTTAGTCATCAGTAGTTTTAAACGACCGTTGACATGGTATTATCCTTTCAGACGTTGAAACAGCTGAAGTCGCGGTGTTAGGCATCAGTAGTTTAGAAAACTACTGAAGACCGTGGTTTTGACTTCAGGTGATTGAAACAACTGAGGACATGGTGTTTGTCATCAGTAGTTATGAAACTACTGAAGACAGTGGTTTTGTCATCAGCTGTTGTAAACAACTGAAGACTTGGTATTGGTCATCAGTAGTTATAAAACTGCTGAAGACGTGGTTTTGCTTCAGTTGTTTAAAATGAAACAGCAGTGGTACAAACGACTGAGGAGAAAGTTCTCTTCAGCTGTTTTCGTCAATTCTTAGCTTTTCAGCTGTTTCAAACTGTCCTCAACACATTCATCAGTCTTTATGGCTGATTTCAGTTGTTTCATAGGACATCAGTACTTATCTGTTTTTACTGATTTCAGTAGTTATGACTGCATCAGTAGTTGTAACTACTTCAGTAGTTTAGAGCAGATGAAGTACTTCAGTACTTGTGAGAACTTTTAGCCTTCAGTAGTTATAAAAACTACTGAGGTTAAAAGAGCTCATCAGTACTTATATGTGACAGGCACTCATGATCATCAATATGAATTACTGAGATCATCAGTAGTTGTCACCTATTCTAGCTGCAGCATACCAAGCCTTAACACCAGGTTTTGGAAGATGAACTATCCAAAGGCTTAGTAAAAATGTCTGCAAGCTCATCAGCACTGGGCACAAACTTAGGATCAATCAGACCTTTTTCAAAACAATCCCTTATAAAATGATGTCTGATCTCTATATGTTTGGTCCTAGAGTGCTGGACTGGATTTTTGACAATGCAAAGAGCTGAAGCACTATCCATTAACAATGGAGTCTTAGTCTCTGTAATGCCATAATCCAAAAGTTGGTTTTGAAGCCAGAGTACCTGAGATGTACAGCTTGCAGCAGCAATGTACTCTGCTTCCGCAGTGGATGTAGCAACTGAGGTCTGTTTCTTGCTCTGCCAAGAAATCAAGCAGTTGCCTAGGAATTGACATCCACCAGAAGTTGATTTCCTGGTCAACTTACACCCTGCATAGTCACTGTCAGAAAAAGCAACTAATTTACCAGAATGTCTGGTAGAATACCATAAACCTAGAGATGGAGTGCCTTGCAGATATCTAAAGATCCTCTTGACTGCAATCAGATGAGACTCTTTAGGTGCAGCCTGAAATCTAGCACAAACACATGTAGCAAACATAATATCTGGTCTAGAAGCTGTTAAATACATCAAGGACCCAATCATACATCTGTAAAGTGTTTCATCAACCACTTTACCTTTCTGATCTGAGTCCAGTTGTGTGGTGCTGCTCATGGGAGTAGAACAGGGCTTACAGTTTTGTAAATCAAACTTTTGCAAAAGATCTTTTGTATATTTGGATTGATGAATAAAAATTCCATCAGCCTTTTGTTTGATTTGCAACCCCAGAAAGAACTGTAATTCTCCCATGGCACTCATTTCAAACTTCTGTTGCATCAACTTTGTAAAGGCATCACACAACTTTGGATCAGAGGATGCAAAAATGATATCATCTACATAAATTTGAACAAGTAGATTATGCTGCCCAGCTTTCTTAATAAATAAAGTCTTGTCAATGGAGCCTCTAGTGAAATTGTTTTCCAGAAGAAAGTTTGATAATGTCTCATACCAGGCTCTTGGAGCTTGTTTTAACCCATAAAGAGCTTTATCAAGCTTATACACCCAATTAGGATGTTTATTGTCCTCAAAGCCTGGAGGTTGACATACATAAACCTCTTCTTTAACTTTTCCATACAAAAATGCACTTTTGACATCCATTTGAAAGACTTTAAGTTTTTGATAAGCAGCATAAGCTAAAAACAATCGAATTGCTTCCAGTCTGGCTACAGGGGCAAAGGTTTCATCATAATCAATACCTTCTTCTTGTGCAAACCCCTGAACAACCAGTCTGGCCTTGTTCTTAACAATAAGCCCATTTTCATCAGTTTTGTTCCTAAACACCCATTTAGTGCCTATTGCACACTTACCTGGAGGTAGAGGAACCAGTTCCCACACTTGCTGTTTCTTGAACTGAAGAAGCTCAAGCTGCATGGCATCAACCCATCCATTGTCCTTTAAAGCAATGTGATAATTCTTTGGCTCTTGCTGACTGATGAAGAGAGCATAGAAGCAGAAATTTGACAATTGACTTCTTGTTGATACTCCAGCAGTGATATCACCAATGATTTGAGACATGGGGTGATTCTTCAGATCTTGATACACAATGAGATCTGTGCAAGTGTTTGTAGCCGGTTCAGCAGCAACAGATGGTGATGGTGAATCATTTCCTTGAAACCAATCAGTGGATGGTAATTCAAAGGAAGTTGAATTCGAAGAAATCTCATCAGCATTTGTTGTGGATGGTGCTACTGGCGCTACAGGAACATCAGGTCTAGTTGAATCAGGCAGCTGATCACTAAACCTGAAGAGGTGAGTACTGCAATCATCATCATCATCAGCAGTACCACCAGGTGGTGAACTGTTGACAGGAGCAACAGCAGGAGTTTGATAGGAACATATTGCAGTATGTCCAATCAAATAACTCCACAGGACTTTGTGGAATCTTGTCCTTTGGAGATTCATTAAACTTAACATGTAGAGTTTCTTCAACCATCTTTGTTCTGCAGTTGAAGACTCTGTATGCTTTGCAAGTAGATGAATAACCAACAAAGTATCCTGCATCCACCTTAGGATCAAATTTGTGGAGTTGATCCTTTGTGTTGAGAATAAAACAGGGACACCCAAATGCTTTGAAAAATGAAATCAGAGGAGCCAAATGATGGAGAACTTCATATGGAGTCTTCATCAACCTCTGATTTACTAAAACTCTATTTTGCACATAACAAGCTGTGTTGACAGCTTCGGCCCAAAAGGTCAATGGCAAACCTGAGTCAGCCAGCATGGACCTTGCAGCTTCAATGAGAGTCCTGTTCTTCTCTCCACTACTCCATTTTGTTCCGGAGTCCTTGGAATGCTGAACTGCCTTTTGATTCCCTTTGAGAGATAGAAGTCATCAAGTGTATGATTTCTGAACTCAGTTCCATTATCACTCCTAATACACTTGACTGGAAGGGAATACTGCTTCTCAATGTACAGCACAAAGTGGATAATCTTCTGAGCAGCCTCATCCTTTGAATGTAGAAAGAAAGTCCATACAAATCTGGAGTAATCATCCACAATTACCAGACAGTATTTCTTCTTTGCCATGCTCATTACTCTCACAGGACCAAATAGATCCATATGCAGTAATTGCAAGCAGGCAGTGGACTTGGACACTTCAATAGGAGAAATGAGACCTTGTGCTGTTTTCCTTTTAAACAAGCAGTGCATGTTTCATCACAGTGGAACTCCTTTATTGGTAAGCCTCTGACTAAACTATTGTGGCTAAGCTGATTCATGTTTTTGAGATTAACATGACCAAGCCTCCTGTGCCATAGTTTAGATTCTTGAAAAGAGGCTTTGGAAAATAGGCAAGGATTGCCTTTGAGATCTATCTTCTTAGAGAGATCTAAGGCATACACTCTTCCTGTCCTGTTGGCTTTCAGGAGAGTGTGATCATCCAACACCTTGTCAATCAGGGCAAAACTTTGGATGACAGAATCCTACAGTTTTGACTTGTGAAAAGGGCAACATGGCCTTTATCACACATTTGACTGACACTC
The DNA here is from genome assembly GCA_025506515.1 of Flaveria trinervia. Taxonomy (NCBI): domain Eukaryota; kingdom Viridiplantae; phylum Streptophyta; class Magnoliopsida; order Asterales; family Asteraceae; genus Flaveria; species Flaveria trinervia. The sequence continues at coordinate 36,484,621 of CM046441.1, forward strand.
AAGAGGTTGTACTTGAGATTTTCCACATGATTAACATCATCAAATTTGATTTCTCCATTGGAGACAAAGCCCTTACCGATGATGTAACCCCTAGCATCATTGCCAAAGAGACAAATCCCTTCTTTCCTTGAGAGTAGTCATGAAGAAGAGAGATGTTCCCAGTCATGTGCATAGATCCCCCACTGTCTACATACCAGATGCTATTTTGGCATGTTGAAGAACCCTGCAATAATAAACAATCAGTTAGTTTTAGAGACCCAAACCTTTTTGGTTTTGGGCCTGGTCTCATCAATAGATGGTAAACTAGCATGTTTATTTGTAACAACAGCCTGAGAGAAGAAGATGGTGCAGAAGAGGAGTCCTTTGGCTTAGACCTCCTTTTCTGTGGTTTCAACATAGGAGAATCTAGTTGGTTAACTCTACCCAACAGATGTTGTACCATCATCACCAGCTGTGTCTGATTTTGTGATAAAGCTTTCAGCTCATCAGACACATTGCTAGTGGAGTTAGATAAGGTCCTATGTTGCACCTTCTTCTTTTGAGCACCCTCAGCTGTCACCTGTTTAACTCCTTCCTTTTTGGATTGCTTTAAGGACTTAAGGGTTACAGGATTTGATGTTGCTGATACAAATGTGGTCTCAAACTCAGTTTTCATTTTTACCATTTTCTCATTAATTTCTTCTTTTGTTTGAGTTTGGAACCTCTTTTGTACCAACAATCATCTGTAAGATGATTGAACAAACCACATACTTCACATGGTTTCTTCTTCATCTTAGGTTGATCATCAACTAAAGATGGTGAAGCAACAGAAGACTTGTTCTTCAATGCTTTGGAAGCATTGGTTGCTTTCTTGACAGCATCTTTAGTAGTCTTCAAACTCTTTCTACTGCCAGTTTTCTTCTCTTCAGTACTGACAGCAGTTGAAGTTTGAACTTCAGGAGTTGAATCCTGCTCTCCAGTCCTTTCAGGACCTTCAGGATTGACTCCTGAGTTGATCAACTTATTGATCATGTGAATGTCAGCATTTGGACCATCAACATCAGCTGATAGGTTCAAAGAGGACTTGATACTGACTGCTACTTCTGATTGTGCTGTATCAGAAGGTAGATCACATGACTTGATGGATTGGTTATCACTCTCACCATCAGATTCTACCTCTGCTCTTGGGGTAAAATCTGTAGGTGGAGCAGTGTGATTGTAACCAATTCCAAACTTCACATTTGAAGCAGATTGCTTACTAAGAAGCATTTCAAAACCTTTGCATGATTGTACCCATCTATCACACTCGACCTGGGTAACTGCAAGGGTTTCTTTGAGATCTTTGTACTTCTCTAAAAGTACATCTTCTCTAGCCTTATCATCAATTATTTTGCAATTCAGTTTATAAACCTCATCATTTTTATCTTTGAGCACAAACTCAAACTCAGCTTTGTTTTTGGAAATTACTTGTTCTAGCTCAATGTTCTTATTAATTAAAGCTACATTTGCTTCTCTAATGGAAGCAAATGCTGCTATGCATTGTTCAGAACATAATTTGGCTTTTGCCTCAGAGGATACCTGTGATACCTGAGGTGTAGAGGCATTGGAAGATGAAGTATCAGCAGACTCCAAAGCCATAAGAGCTAGATTCCCAAAGGGACTGTCACCACCATGTTGACCAGCACCTGAGAACAGTTGATCATGACCAGACAAGTCATCTGGTAAACTGCTCCAGTCAACAACTCCTGGGGTGAAGAAGCTGTGTTGTTGAGATGAAGGTTGTTGATGAGATAGGGAAGGCTGAGGTTCTGGTAATGCATGAGGTTGTGGTGTCATAGGAACTTGAACTTGACTTGACTGTGGCATGTAATAACAAGGGTACTGATAGGCATTTGACCCTGAGGAACAAAATATGCCGGAGATTGTTGTTGAGGATGATGACTAGATGTGACAGGATGTTGCCCTCTGTTTTGTTGACTGTTGCCAGGAAAAGTCACAAAGGGTGCAGTAGAGTTTGATCCAGTTGATCTACACTCTCTTGCAAAGTGTCCAAGCCGTTGGCATTTGTGACACCTCAACTTGCTCTTGTCAAAACCAACTTTGGTTTTGCCAGAGAGTCCTGGGAATTTTCTTCCAGTTCTTTTGTAGAACTTCTGAGATCTGATATTTATCAAGGCCATTTGGCTCAAAATATCCATCTCTTCTAAGTCATCATCAGCAATCCCCTTGAGATCATCCATAATGAAACATAAATTGTCATTATTACCTCCAGTAAACTGACCATCAACACTTACAAATGCAGAATTAGAAGTGCTCGAAGAGAAATTAATATGCTCATCATACTGGCATTCAGATGCAGCATATTCTGACTCATGACCCACCAAGGCAGTGTTGCCTTGTATAAAGTCTTCAGTGAGCTTTCCAGATGAAGACAGCTTTCTCTTCTGTTCTATCTCTCTCTCAAAAGTGAGCAATTTCCCATGGAGTTGGGTGAGAGATAGTTTGTCCAAACTTGCACTGGAGCGTAGGACAATAGTATATGTGTCCCATCTCTCAGGCAGTGATCTGAGAAATCTGTTATTCATCTGAATATTGGTGTATTCAAGTTTGACCATTTTTAGTTCAGAGATCAAACAAGAAAACCGCTCATATTGTTGAGTCAGTGTCTCACCCTTTCTATGAGAGAATGTCTCATATTGTTGGGCAAGAATTTCTCTATTATTTGCCAAGACCTCATCTGTTCCTCCAAATTGTTCTTTCAAAGCAATCCAGAGGTCATGGGCAGTTTCATGATGCATTAGCCCAGAATAGATTTCATTGGGCAAAGCCATGGCCAGAATTCCATGGGCTTTTGCATCAATCTCAAGCAACTTTTATCCTCATCTGAGTATTGCTCCCTCCTCTTCGGAACCATTTGATTGGTTTCCGGGTTATTCACCATAGGCTTGTGTGGACCATGTACCACAGATGTCCAACACCCTGCGCTGTTAACAGACAGGTGATGGAGCATACGTCTTTGCCATATGTTATACTCATTCCTAACCAGCATAGGAGGCTTGGTTGAGGAACCAGTATTGTGAGGATCATTGGAGGGAGTGGTCATTTTCAGTTCAAAAACAGTTTAGTTCAAGTTTAAAAGAAGTTTTAGACAAACCACAACAAACTCAATGAGAACCAAGAAAAGATCTCAGGATGAATGAGCAGAAATACAGAAAAATTCAATCTCTATAACCGTTTCTTGCAAAAACAAAAGCTAATTCAATCAAACTTGGATCTTGAATAGCAGTTTCAATGATCAATTATTAGATCGATCAATGATTAACCTGCTCTGATACCATTTGACAGGATCAGTGATCACAAGTTTGATGTATCAGAATATAAAGCAGCGGAATACAACACGAATTAGACAAATTGTAGCAAGCTAACAATATATGTAAGCATTAAGATCGCATACAGTTATAGGGAGAGTATGTATTTCTGATTTCTGGAATGTTTATAGATGAAGAATATTTCTAATCGAATCAATCATTCATTCCATTCAATTCCTCATTTCATTCATCATTACAATAGGTTGTCACTCCTTATATAGAGTGCAACAGTCACTGCTGTTATCACGGAAAGTGACAACTGGCAGATCCAATACAGAAATAACTAATTCTTAACAAACTACTGAAATGTTCACAACTACTGAGAACATATCAGCAAGTTAAGTACAAAATATAAAACTACTGAAACTACAACGACTGAAGAACAAGCTCTTCAGTCGTTTTACAAAACTACTGAAACAAAGAAAATAAAACTACTGATATCACAACTACTGAAGAAGTACTCTTCAGCAGTTGTGACAAACTACTGAGGCTTCAGTACTTGATCTTCAGACTTTGACCTTCAGGCGTTTCATCAGCTGATGACTTCAGTAGATATCATCAGCTGATGTCTTCAGTCTTTGTCTTCAGACTTTGTACATCAGTTGTTGATCTTCAGCACTTGTGAACTCTTCAGCTGTTGTTCTTCAGTACTTTGGTCTTTCAGCTTCAGCACTTGTGTTCTTCAGCTGTTGTACTTCAGCACTTTGGTTCTTCAGCTGTTAAGGTCTTCAGCACTTGATCTTCAGCTGTTGAAGTCTTCAGCACTTGTCAAACTACTGATGAGGCTTTCAGCAGTTGTTGTGATACCGTGTGGGACTTAGAGGTTTTCTGATCTTGGCTCATTGGTTCTTTTGGTCCAACAGAATACTCAAAATTGAGGGGGTAGGACCAAAATGAGGTTTGAGAACCCAAGCACAGGGGTATATGTTCAATCTCCCAGTGGGAAGAGGATGTTAGAACATCTGGTCAGGCTGCGCACTTCTCCGATTTCTGCAATACACAATGAATTGGTACCATTATAAGACCTCCCCAGAGGCCACTGCCAAGGAGGAAAAAGTCTGAGGTAGGAAGTCCCCCGAACCAAGAACAGGGCACAATGCCTAATACTATCTACACTCTGGCATGTCCAATCCTGATTGAATCATGGAGGGAGTCATATGATTCATGCCAAGACTGATGATGACCTGTGCTTTTTCTTTGATGTCTTAGCCATCACACAATCCTAGAGACTGAGGTGACCAGAACTCAAAGATCTGCTATCCAAAATGTCTCAGGCTTGAAAGTCCATCTCCCCCATTGACCCACAGATGGCACCTTCATTTGAAGGTTCACCCAACACACAACCATACACCTTAACTCAGCCACCAGCCACTGCTTTTTGGCACCACCTCTCGGGACGAACCCCTCTAGGCAATGGTTGCAACCTTCCAAGCTCCTTACCTCTCATCACTCCCATGCCACTAATATAGTACAATAAACATTTATGAGAGGATCTCCTCATCTCCAAACCCTTATTGATGATGTTTGTCACAAGCAATTTCTGCCATTCAAGCCCCATGTCCCAATGCACCCAAAAAGGGGGAGACTACTAGTCTAAGGCAGTGAAAGAAAGGAAAAGTAAGAGAGTAAAGATGAGAAAGAACCAAAAAAGAAAAGAGTGGAGAAAGAACAAGACTGATCTTGAGAGAAATATTTATCACATGCAAGCTGAGCACAGACAGAGAGCAGAAAGATCAGCTGATCACTTACAAAAGGAAAAGTGCTGAGTCAAGTCTGATGGAGAAAAGTCCTTAGAAATCTTTGACAAGAAGCTGATGAAGCTCATAGTGATCTATGGACAAAATTAGATCAGCTCTTCAGACAGGGTCATGACACAGCCACTTAGATGTTGAGATCAGAAGGCTGGATATAAATGAGATTCAAGCAAGATGGCTAGTTACAGTGTGATGGATAGGGAAAGATTGGAGATTATGATTAGATTATTGCCAAATATCTAGGAAGATCATTGATAGAGATAAAGTCTTGGTCCAGAGACAGTATCTTGGAGATAACCAAGAAAGTCTATTCTGCTGAACTATAACAAAGGGTTGATCATCGAAGCACTGGATGAAGAGTGGCTGGGAAGAGAACTAAGATGGCAAAGCTCTCAAAAGCCAAACACTACCACTAACTGCTAGATCAGCCTTCTCGTACTCCCACTCAAACAACTCTCAAAGCAATCATCTCTAAAATCTGCCAAGTGTATCCCTAAACCAAAACCACCCACACCTCAACCCACAAACCAATTCCATTACCCCAAAAACCATCTCAAACCATACCCAGTGATACACCCAAGAGGAGAAGGGTGTTGAGGGTAAGAAGAGAGGGAAGAGGATGATAATGAAGACAGTCTGCTAATCTCTGTTGTTCTCAAACTTAAAACCCTGAGCAAAAGTCAACAATGATCACACCTGACTCGCAAATGCAAATGGTGAATTGAAGATTGAAGAAGCAGAACAGCAAAGCACATGATGAGCAATTTCTCAAATGGTTGATGAGGACTTCCCTCAGTCCTCATCCATTCAAGAATGAAGAAACAAGCTTTGAGTTGTACACTCTTAGACCAACATTCCACATCAAAGAGAAAGTGAGAATTTGGCCAGACCCAGGGTAAGTTCCAGAATTCACAAGAAGAACATACCAGTAGATATCATGGCCAAGTGAAAAAACTTTGAATGCTGCAAATATGTTGGCATGGTAGTCTCACCCTGGGAGATTATAAAAGAATTCAAGAGAGCACACAACTCAAAGACACCCCTCAATCTTACTTGAGAAAAAATGATCAAGAAGGGGCTGTATACAGAGACTTGAAGATCTTCAAAAGAGTGAACTCCAGTTGTTGCTAGAAGGCTCTCATCCAGATGAATTCACATACAGAGAGATCACAACTGTTGAGTTAAAGAATGGGAAGACAGTAGATATCTGTCTGAATGTTATGGCCCAGAGTTCTTCTTTGAGGGTGAAGCAGAAGAATCACCAAGGAGGAACAGTTGTTCTCCTTGAGGCCTATGCAAGTGAGTTTACAGACTCATCAATGGGATTAGGGTTCATGGTTGGGACAAGACTCTATGTCCAGTTCCCACAAGACAGAGTTCCCTCCATACATAGCCAATCAAAAGATCAGAAACCTTTCCCGGCCTGTGCTTACATGATTACCTCTGAAGCTGATCAAGAGGGTTTTCCTGCCAAAAAATAAGTGGGATCATCAATAAACTTAGAGGTTTTGGCTGCATTGGTTCAGGGGGAGTTGTGTTGGACCAAAAGAACCAATGAGCCTGATCAGAAAATATCTAAGTCCCACAGACATTACAACTGCTGAGAAGATCACAACAGCTGAAGACATCAGCTGATTACAGGTCTAAAGCAAAGTCTGAACACAAGATCTGAAGATTTCTACTGAAGACAAAGTCTGAAAGTAAAGTACTGAAGACAAAGTCTGAAAGTGAAGTACTGAAGACAAAGTCTGAAGCTATCAGCTGAAGACAACATCTGAAGTAAAAGTCTGAAGAACAAAGACTGAAGACTGAGTGATTAGTAGTTGTCACAACAGCTGAAGTTATTAACTTCAGTAGTTGTGATGGTTTTCCTTTTCAGTACTTGTAATTTACCTTTTCAGTAGTTTATAGTTTCAGTAGTTTTAGTTCAGTAGTTTTATGTTCTAGTACTTAGCAGTCTTTGAGATGTGATCAGTGTTGAGAACATTCTCAGTAGTTTGCATAGTTTCAGTTGTTTGTATAAATCTGTTTGATGTCACTATCAAGTGACATCAGCAGACGTCACATTCCTTATATAAGGAATGTTGACCTAGTTGTAACGTGTGACATTCAGCCACCACAAAGCATTGAATGAAATATTCCTTTTGCAGAATTCTCTCTCTCTCTCTATAACCGTGTGCTCTATTGAATATCAATGAGTTCTTGCTAAATTGTCTAATTCATTGCTTGAATTCCGTTGCAATCTACTCTAATTGATCAAACTTAGATCACTGATCCTAAAAAGGTACTTCTGATTCAGGAAAAGAATGTAATACCATCATTCGTGTCCTACCAAAGGATTAGAAGTTAAAGGGGAAAGTTGTTGACGAAGAAAAGAAAACCAAGAAACAGCAACCCTCACTTTCCCAAAAGACTAACATTGCATGCATCATGTGTGGCCTGCAAAATCACATGGCGAAAGATTGTTACTACAATCCTGCAAGAACACATTATGCAAATAATGTTAGAAAAGGAGTCAGGGAAGGTTTCACATTTGTACCCTTCCATACGGTTCAAGTGTTGAAGAAGGGAAAGCTAGTTTCCAAAGCCAAGTTGCTTTCGGAAGAAACTCCTTCTTCCGAAGGGAAAATGGCTTTGGAAGCAAAAGCTACTGAGGTTCAGAAAAACAAGAAAGCTCCCTTGAAACCATCCCAGAAGAAGACTACTTCGGAAGAAAAGGTGGTGAGGACTTCTTTCGAAAAGAAAGAAGCTTCGAAAGAAGACCATGCTGCAAAAGCTTCAACAAGCTCATCATCCAAGATCAGCCAAAGGATGGACTGGAAGATCAAGGAAGATGCTATAGCCCAAAACTCTTCTTCAAAGACCTCTGTTGAACCCCCATGCATATCATTGGTTCACTCATGTCATTATCCTTGGAAGAACCCAAGACCAACAAGGCTTGGGTATCCAAACAAAACTGAAATCTCATCTTATGTGCAGGAACATCCATTTGACATGAACAACAATGTATGGATTGTAGATAAAGGATGCTCTAGGCACATGACAGGGAACATATTCTCCTTCAACAATTTCAACATTATGATGGAAGTCCTGTCTAGTTTGGAGGTGAGGCCGGAGGATATATTTTTGGTAGAGGAAGTATATCCAATGGTAAGTTAACAGTTGACAAAGTTAACTTTGTCAAACAGCTTGAACACAACCAGTTAAGTGTTTCTCAATTCTGTGATCAAAAGCACCAAATGCTTTTCACAGAACATGAGTGCATTATCCTCAAACCAGGGATGACAATTCCTCCGGAATTGGTGCTTCTTAGATCTCCCAGGAAAGGGGATATGTACAAGCTTGATATGAACAATGCTTCCCCAATGGGTGAAGTATCATGCTTTGTTTCCAAAGCTGATAATGATGAGTCAACATATGGCATAAACGTATGTGTCATGTAAATTTTAAGATAATGAATAAATTGGCTAAAAATAACTTGGTACATGGTTTGCCTAAAAAGGAGTTTTTTTGCAAAGACAACTGTGTTGCATGCCTGAGAGGGAAACAACACAGGACATCTCATAAATCCAATGTGTTAACTCTATCACTACTCCATTGCACTTATTGCACATGGATCTTTTTGGTCCCACAAGTATAATGAGCATTGGAAGGAAATCATATTGCCTTGTGATAGTTGATGATTTTACAAGATTCACATGGGTATTCTTTTTAAGAACTAAAGATGAAACTGCTGAAACATTAAAATCTTTTATTCTTAAAATAGAAAATCAAATTGATCACAAGGTTAAATTAAATAGATGTGATCAAGGGACTTTGTTCTTGACTCATTCTGTAACTCAAAAGGGATTGCCAGACAATATAGTGCTCCCAGAACTCCTCAACAAAATGGTGTTGCTAAGAGGAGGAACAGGACACTTATTGAGCTGCTCGGACTATGTTAGCTAATTCAAAGCTACCTCTAACATTCTGGGCAAAGGCAGTCAGCACTGCATGCTATGTGCAGAACAGAGTTCTTGTAGTTAAGCCCCATGGAAAAACCCCTTATGAGCTATGGAACAAGAGGCACCGTTCATTGGCTTTCTAAGGTCCTTTGGTAGCAGGTGTACCATACTTAACACAAAGGACAATTTAGCAAAATTTGTTGAAAAGTCAGATGATGCTATCTTTGTTGGATACTCTTCTAGCTCCAAAGCTTACAGAGTATACAACATTAAGAATCAACAATTTGAGGAGTCATCCAATGTAGTTGTTAATGAGCACACTCCTTGTGTTAGGGGGAATGGACCTGATCACATCTTTGATTTACAATTGTTTCCAAACTATTCTAAACCCTCTTGTGAGAATGTTTCAGCTCGAATAGGTGCTCAAAATGATGCTGATGCTGCAGCTAATGATCAACTGTTTGAGCTTCCCAGGCCTAGACCAATTCTCCAAGTGCTGCAATACATCAAGCTTCCACTATTCACAGATCAGATAGTCTAACTATATCAAGGAATAGTGAGCTTCAACAAGTGAGTCACCTACTAAGCCTCAAAACTCATCAGGTGATCCACCACAACACCAGGTAGAAGGAGGTAGTATTTTGAAGGAACAGGCAACTGTTAATACTACTTCACAGTCAACTATTGATGATGTTTCTCATTCATTCAATCACTCCTTATTGAATGACTTTGAAACAACAGTTGGAAAGAGTGTTCTAGTTCCTGAGCAGAATATGTCTAACCTGGATCTATCTCTGCAACTGGAAGTGATTCCTTGTCTTAGGATTCACAACACTCATCCACCTGAGAACATCATAGGGAATGTCTCTGAGGGCGTTAGAATAAGAGGACAAACTCATCAAGGGAATGTCTGTTTGTACTCATGCTTTCGATCTCAGATGGAACCCAAGAAGGTAGAAGATGCCTTGAAAGATAGTAGTTGGATTCAATCGATGCAAGAGGAGCTTCTTCAATTCAAGAGACAGAAGGTATAGAACGTATGTCCGCTACCATCTGGTCAAGTACCTATAGGCACCAAATGGGTTTTCAGAAACAAAGAGATGATAGAGACTTGATCATCAAGAATATGGCAAGACTTGTGGTTCAAGGATACACTCAAGTGAAGCAATCGACTATACTGATGTCTTTACACCAGTTGCAAGACTTGAGGCAGTTAGGATCTTCGTTACTTATGCGGCATCCAAGGACTTCACAGTATACCAACTTGATGTCAAGTGTGCTTTTCTATATGGGAATATAGATAGGGAAGTCGATGTATGCAAACCTCCAGGATTTGAAGATCCATAGCACCCCAACTATGTGTGCAAATTGGATAAAGCTCTATATGGGCTGCACCAAGCACCTAGGCTGTGGTATGAGACTCTGTCTCAGTTTCTTCTGAAGAATGGATTTACTAAAGGTACCATTGATAAGACTCTCTTCATCAGAAAGTCTGTAAAGGACATTGTGCTCGTACAAGTCTATGTTGATGACATCATATTGGTTCCTCAAATGACCAAATATGCATGGACTTTGAGAGCATTATGAAGAAGAAGTTTGAGATGAGCTCCATGGGAAAAATGGACTTTTTCCTTGGTATTCAAGTAAAGAAACTGAAGGACGGGTTCTTCATTAATAAATCTAAATATGTCTCTAACATCTTAGAAAGATTTGAAATGAAGAATTGCAAGCCTGCCAAGACACCCATACCCAGAAACCATAATCTTTGTCCTGACCTCGAGGGGGAGGATACTGATCAACATCAGTATAGGGCAATTATTGGTTCTCTAATGTATCTTACAGCTAGTAGACCTGATATTCGTTTGCTACTTGCATTTGTGCAAGATATCAGGCTACTCCTAAGGTGTCTCACCTAGCTGCTGTTAAGAGAATCCTCAGATACGTCAAAGGAGCACCTAAACTAGGTCACTGGTATCCCAGAAACAAGGATTTCAATTTTATGGATACTCTGACAGTGACTATGGAGGCTGCAATATTGACAAGAAATCAACATCAGGAGGATGTTAATCTCTTGGTGGAAGGATCATCTTATGGCAATGCAAGAAGCAATCTGTGTCTCTACATCAACTGCTGAAGCTGAATACATTGCTGCTACTAGCTGCTGTGCTCAACTACTATGGATTCAAAATCAGATGTTAGACTATGATTCAACTTTATGAGTACTCCTATCCATATTGACAACAACACTGCTATCTCCATTACTGAAAATCCAGTGAAGCACTCCAAGACTAAGCACATTGACATCAGGTATCATTTCATTAGAGATATTCATGAGAAAAATCTAATCAAGTTAATCAAAGTTGATTCAAATGAACAATATGTTGATCTGTTTACCAAAGCTTTTGATGAACAAAGGTTTAAGTATCTCATAACAGCTATTGGGATGATAAACATTGATTAATTGATCTCTTTTGAAAACCTTTTTAATATGTAAGTCTTGTGTCAATACAATTTAAGCCATGTTACAAGAAATTCTCTTTGAAATTTTCTAAGTGTAAATTCCTTCCGAAGAGAAATTAACCTTCGGAAGACACTCTCATATCTTCCGAAGCAAAATTTCTCAAAGGATAACTTTCTTCTCGGACGAATTTTCATCTCGGAAGAAGCGATTGATTGTATATCAGATCTACTTCCGAAACTTATAAATTCTCTATTCGGAAGCAACTCTAACCTTCAAAAGCAAAGTTTTGGCTTCGGAAGTAAGAATTGCCTTCGGAAGACAAGTTACCTTCGGAAATGTTTTACACTCGGAAGAGAGATTTCACTATGTAACGTAAATTTCTTGGGCCCCACACTGTAAAAAGCAAAGATTTTGTTAATGATGTCGGATTATTTAACTGATTGTTTAACCTTACCGCCACTGTCATTTCATCCACTAAACCATCACATTACTTATCCTAACCCATTACCGCCATTCCACAATCTTTTAAATAATCTCGACTATTCAATTTCACTCTCTTACTTCCAGATTTTACAGCCCTAGAAATTTCTCCTACTCAACTTTACCCAGCTCATATCATCCCCATTCACCTTTCCAAATGGCCTTCAACCCTCAGCACAACCAAGTTGCACTTCTTGATTCTTCAAGAGATGCTGACTTCTCAGATATCATCTCCTTTCTAACCCAATCTTCTTACTACACGCTCTAACCGTAAACCCCACAATTTACTCAAACCATATGTCTGAATTTTGGCAAAACGGTCAGATTGAAACCCTAAATGGGGTTCATGTCATTCCATCGAGCATTGTGGCCAGGAGTTGGTCATTTCTGAACAGATCATCAAGGAGCATCTAGAGCTTCAGGATGAGGGCGCTCCAATGGAATTCCCCAAAGCAGATTTGAACAATTCTTATCTCTAAATAGGATATGGTGGAGACGTTAGCAGGTCAATGTCTACAAATTTAACTTCTCATACAAATGGAAGTTCCTGTACATGTGGTCCTTCACTGTTTGTCGAATAAATCTAGGGGATGGGATCAAATCCCATATGAACTTGGGTGCCTTGTTCATGGGTTGGTTAAACGCCTCCGCTTCAACTATTCAAGATTTGTGCAGACTAACTTATGGGAAATCTTCCGAGGACACATTCTTCATGTATCCCAGGTTTCTCCAGCACATAATCAACTGCGAACTGGAGCAGAGCAAGCTTGTCTGGGCAACTACTCTGACTGCTCCTCAAATGAGGCGACCATCTTCAAGACTTTGAAGAGAGTGTCCACCAACTTCATAGGAAGAGATACTTCACTTCTTCAGGTATGACTGAGCAACAGTTTCTGGTGACATCCCTGTTTACCCCATAGGTGATGAACCCCACCCAGCAACTACCCTACAATGCCAACACTACCTTCTCCACCCATCACCATCACTTATCAGAGACGCCCCAAATGAACCCTTGTTCAATCTACTCTGATTGAACAAGCACCTCCTCTTCAATCCAAAAAGACTAGAGGGGAAACATGGGCTCCCACTCAGTCAAAGGTCTCTCCATCCTTCTCTTTTGACCTCAATTTGGATCTTGAGTCTCCTCAGTCTCAGACCCATGAGCCCACAACCCAATCTAAAAGCCCTCAGGGTGAGTCTCTATCCAACAAGGGACAGCCCCACCAGAGGCTCAATGCATGTAGAAATTGACCAAAGTCCGGGTCAGTAGGTCTACCCATCCTATCTTTCACTGACCTTCTGTTTAAAACTGATGAAGAGATAACATCTCTCCATGGCAATGAAGTTGATCTACAACACCCTCTCCAAGATCAATAGAGCCCAGAGAAATCCCTTATCTCTAGCCCCCATGAGCAACCAACAACTAAGGTGAGTCCTACTAATATGGAAGGGACTCATGTAGATTCAGCTGCCACTATAGAAGGTGCCTCAATGGACCTTGTGGACAGTGGTAACATTTCTCAGGCTGAATCTACGGCAACCAAGCCCTTTGATGACTCTAAAAGAGACATCATTGGGCATGGGAAACCAGGGTGCCAAGAAACCACATCTGGTGGTGAGGCTGAACATACTAGGTATGTTACCTCATCTCCCCGTGATTCTTTGATAGAAGATGAGGGAAGCATGCAACTCCTCATTCAAGATCTTCTTTCTAAAGTTTCAAACCTGGAATCTCAGGTTATGACTTTAGAGGCAAGATCTGCCACTCAGCAACTTGAGATTGACAATCTCAAGGCTTAACTAGCTGAGAAACAGACAAACAGGTCTGTTAGGCATGTACCTATTCAGGTCTCCCTGACTTCCTCCTCTAGCTCATCTAGCTATCAAGATGATGCTACCAAAAAGGTGGAGAATGTTCAAAGACAACACACAAGGAACCACAGAGCCGGCCTTCTACTTCAACATCTTCCTCTCCGATCATCTCTACGCCTGAAACATCTCAAGTCACTCTTCAGATTGATCCAAGAATGCTCAATGATCTCTACAGACTCTTCACCAAGTTTCTGTTAAGATCTTCCTTTGAGCAGCCAAGCCATGATGCTGCAATGATCGACTTTGGAGCAGAAGAGCTTCAAAGGCTGACTGCACCTTCTACCGTTGTGGAAGAAGTTGGTCAACCTAAGGTCCTCATGGAAACTAAGATTCAATTCGAAGGGGAAATGGGAACTCATGGGCCAGCAACTGAAATAGTTGGGACAGAATCTGCATCTCCTTTAACTTTCGAAGCTGAAGTTAAAGCCTCGGAAGAACAAGCTGAATTTTCCGAAGCTGAAATGGAAGCTGCGGAAGGACTGTTCAAAATGTCCGAGGAACTGATCATCACAGATGCTATCCTGGAAATGGCATCTGAAATGAGCAGTGAGGACTTTCCAATTACACCTCCATCTCAGACACCATCTCTGCCTCTCTCACAATCAAAAACCTCTCTCCAAGAACCACCACAGTCAGGATCTTCAAAGGATAAAGGAAAAAGGAAGATGACTGCGGAAGAGCTTCAGGAAGAGGAGAAGATTGAGAAACTTAAGAAGAAAGGAAGACTTCAGACTGAGAAGTTGCTAGCTCCCAGCACAAAAGCAGTTGCTTCCAATCAGGAGGTTGTCATCAATAAAAGAAGAGAGCAGATCATTGACCAGCTCATTGAAATGGGAGCTGCCAATGAAGAAACACTCCTGCTACCATTAGAGGAGTTGGTGGATCTGGAGAAGGCAACCAGGCTGAGACTTGAAGAAGAAGCCAGGTTGGCCTTAGAGGTAAAGGAAAAGAAACAGAAGGAGGCTGAATTGCAGCTGAGGAAAGACAGGATAAACTTCCTACTCTCCAGAGGTTTTGATCTTCAAGAACTCTCTCCACACAACGATGATACGATCCTCTGGCTCTACAACAAAGAGCAGGATCAAATGGAGAAAGAAAGGAAGAAGGCTGCAAAAGAAAAGGCCAGAGAGAAGAAGAAGAAAGAAGAAGAGGCTACGGTCACGGCCTCTAAGAAGCTTACTGAGAAAGCCTGGATGAAGGACTATCTTCGGGCTCATGGCTTCTCTAGTAGGCATGTGGGTCCTATGTCTGAAAGGACACTACAACGGATCATCAGTGAAATTAAGGCTAACATTCGGATGGGGAAAAGGAAAGAGATGTATAGAAGGGTAAAAGGGATGACCGTCACTACTTTTACCCAACCACAACCTGAACCTTTCACCCCTGAACCCACATCACTACCTGCTACTACTCCCTCACCTCAACCACCTAAACTTCCCATTATCCACCCAAAACACTAGCCAGAACCTCTGAACCTAAACCTACCCAATTACCTCCAAACCATCCCTTCAGCCTTCTCAACATCTCTCCCTTGAGGAGTTTAAGGCAATCAAGATGAAGCTCACTAATTGCACTACTTTGAGCGAGATCTCTTCTGTAGAAGAATCTGTTAACATCACCTATGTAGACGGATCTTCAAGTTCCCTCACAAGAGACAGATTCCTTGATTTGCCTAGAGGAACTTTGGACCAGGCTGCAAGACTTTTGGGCCTCAACTCAGACTCTTTAAATGAGAAAGAAAAGAAGCTCAGAAGGAAACTGGTGACTATGCTAGATACAAGAAAAGAGGACAAGATTCCTAGTCAGTCTCTTGTGCCTTGAAGGAAGATAATCCAGTGGAGGTTCGATGAACCATCTCACAACTTTTTTGTGGAAAGAGAGAATGGTGAAGTCAATAGACTCAATGCAACCTCTCTGTTACACTCCAGCAGATTCGACATTGCTGAGTTAGCAGAGAAGCATTCTCTAACCCCTCCAACTCTGAAATTGCTGCACTCATTAGAAATCATCTCAGCAGTCTTCATTTAGCTGAGCTAACTGCAAAAGCAAAGATTGAAGAAGAGTTGAAGTTGAGATGACAGGAAGACAAGGAAAGATCTCCCACCAAAGATGCTGCCTTTCTACAGACGGTGGAAGGTCCTGAATTGGAGCCTATAGTTCGATGGGAATATGATTATAGTTCCCATGAACTAACTCTTTTCAAAGGGCAACAACAAAGGGTACATGTTATCCAAGGTGACAGACTGGATTTCCTGTCTACCAAGGATCTGTACAAGCTTCTCAGCACCACATCAGGGAAGAACAAGGAGACAAACAAATATTTGCTCTCCTTGGTGCTGAAAGTTTTGAGAAGTCAAGATAAGTGAAGTTTTGGTAGCAGTAGCCTAGGGGGAGTTTGTTGGATCCTGAAGAAGGCTAATGCAACCAAAACTAGATCACTGAAGTTATTTTGGTGCTGCATGCAAAGGCTTCTCAAGCTTATCATGGAACTTCCGAAGGTTGTAGAGTTCTTCTGAAGACAAAGGGAAGGTTCAACTTCCAAAGACAGAATTCTACTTCCGAGGACAAATGCATACTTCCGAAGTTCAAGACTTAGAAGAATAAAGTAAAGACCACTTCTAAAGTATGATGAAAAGAAGAAGTCTCCAAGCCTTGGAAGAAGCAGCCTCTTCCGAAGTATAAAGTGGCTTCGGAAGTACTTACTCTTCCGAAGCCATTTAACCTTCGAAAGACACTACTATAACCAGTGGACACAAGTATGGTCTCTAACACTCCACTGCAGACTTCTGATACAGCATGGCTTCTTCCTAGTTGGTGACCATACTTTATTCCACTGTTTACCTTTTCATGATAGTACAGTTGCCATCTTTAGTTGGTGACAAAAGGTAAGTCAGGGACATGTCCTGACTACCAAATCTCAGATAAGACTTTATCCGAGATACCTTAACTATAGTCTTGTAGAATAGGCTTTAACTAAAGGATCCCAGCTGGTATCAAAGTATATCCGGCTGTAGATAGTATTATATATAGGTTCTCCTTGTAACTCATAGAGGTAAGATTATCATCTGCTTGTAAGAGTCTTTGTATCTTGAGTTGAGAATCAATATATAAAAGTATCTTGAAAATTATCCTTCTATGTTCTTAGTTACTTTTCATATTGTGATCAACTCATATTGATTCTTATTCGAGTGTGATTCTAGGTGAGTTTGAGTGAAAAACTTTGTGTTTAAGTGACAAACACCGATCCTGCAGTTAGGACCCCACAATCATTGGCAAAAACCCTCACTCAACCTTAGGATTTCTTGAATTTTATAATGATCTTTATAAAGCAAGGCGTGTGCATTAGTGTGCAAGTGATTAACAGAATATTGCAATCTATGATCAGTTCATCGGTTAGAAGTTTGACACAACTTAGAACAAATGGTGAGAGCTCCAGGTCTATACTCACGTATAACAGAGTAGGGCACCATTTAAATATGTGCCGATGAAAGCTCCAGGTCAGTACTACCGTATAGCAGAGGAGATGATCCTCCAGGTCAGTACTACCATACAGCAGGGAGATTAGCACAAGAATAAGACACAAAACAAGACAAGAGCCAAAGATCAATTCTCAATCCATTTTTGTTGGGACTTAGTTTTTGTGCAGACCAAAATGATTGCGTAAAGCCAGACATCCTTAAGCAGAGATTTGAATTTAAATCATTTTACTGTTGTATACTTTATTCTTCAGGCTGAGCCTACCAAGCATATGGTTTAAAGAGTCTGTTTTCCTGACTTTAGTATACAATAAAAAAATGATGTAAATCAGAGATCAACATGAGTTACTATCATTTCTCATTTTTAGTACCAGTCATGCATAAGAAACATATCTAGAGATATAAAATCATTTCTCGTCATTTCAAATTCAACACCTAGGTTATTTAGTTACACCCCCAAAATTTTATTTAAAAGATTATTATAATTAAAATTTTTAAAAAGAGAAGAAACGAGGTCTAAAAGGATATTAACCCTAGCGAAGAGATCAATTCATAAAAGCGAGGTTTATCAAAAGTTTTTTGAAAAGATCTATTTTTTGATGTTTTCTGTCAATGGGAATAATATCGATAAAACCCTTTTCTTGGGCATCACGAATTGCATGAATTCGTGTTTCGATGTGCTTGGTTCGAGAATGATGATAGGAATAGGATTTTAGCAATCCCGATGGTGCTTCGTTGTCACAAAACAATGGTGTGTGAAGAAAGTTGATTGTGTTAAGTGCTCTAAGAAAGATTAAATGTTGTCTTTTGATATTTTGTAATAGTTTAGGGACTATTCTGTAATTTGTTAGTTCCTTTACTTTGTGTTTTCAGTTTAAATAGCTTAGATTTGCAGGTAGATAGAGACGAATATACACAAGATATTCGAATCTGTTTTTCATGCTTGTAATTGTCTTAGCTGATATGAATGAAAACTGAATTTTATTGATATCTTGTTTTGATTTGATTACTTTGTGTGAATTTCATTGAATTGTGTTACAAATCATCACGATATATTCATTTGATCCTATCAAATGGTATGAGAGCTGTTGGTAAGCTGTTAGTGATTGATTTTGTTTTAGTTCATCGAACTTGAAACCTAAAATCTCACTGAATCTTTGATTGAGATACAATTCAAGTGAAAATTTGTGAATTTCAGTTGTGTTTCATCATCAGAAACATGATTTGAATCACAATTAGCAGATCAAATCATCAAATTCAAGTAAATTGTTAAATTTGTTGTTCGAAAATGTCTTGAAGTTCGATCTGAAATTGAAAAAATGAGTGATTTGTTGTTGAAATTGATATTAGAAGAATATTATCGGCATAAAACTCGTCTAATTGAAAAGTTTCAATCGAATTCATCAACATTTGAAGAATTCAGAAGATTTGAGTTTGTTAATTCATTTGAAGATGATGAATGTGTCGCATGAGCTGAAATTGACTGAATTTGTCTAAGTGTTAGATGCATTAACATTATGTAGACGTTTTCAGTTCAGACGTTTGATCACTGTTCGAGTGTCCAGACGTATCATTGTTGAGAAGTTTTTGAACTATTTAGACGTTTGATAACTGTGTAGGTGCATCAACACTGTGCAGACGCATCACACTGTGTATACGCATCAAACTGTTCAGACGTTTTACAACTGTTCACACGCATCAATTTTAGTCGTCTTGGAAAATTTTTCTAAGGCATTCCCTTAGACGTTTCTCACTTAGACGCATCAACTGTTGAGACGTTTGAATACTAGTTCAGACGTTTTAACCTTGATACTTAGAATTTTTTTTAAGAAAATTCTTTGAAAACTTTTCAAATTTTTTAAAATTCAAAATATAAGAAAACAACAAAAATATAAGAATGGTAAAATCAGAAGATTTGAAAACAGAGTTCCAAAACTTAAAAATAGAGCTGATTTCAAAAATTGGTCTCTTAGACTAAAACAACATTTTAATTCCATTGACACTGATCTCTGGAAATCTATAGAAAAAGGACCATACATTCCTATAATAACTGATGGACCAGATAGAGGATTTGTGTATACTAAAGATTCTCCAGAACCTTATCCAGAAGATGATATTCAAGGAGATGATCTGAAAAGAGTTAAGAATGATAAAACCTATTCATTGATGTGTAAAGGACTACCTTTGGAAGTTCTTACAAGGTTTGATGCATCAAACTGGATATACACTATATAAAGCTAAAGATCATTTGTGAAGGAGGTAAAGAGATTCAAAATTTAGAAGAAACAAAAGCTTAAAAGACAATTAGAATTATTTCAACATTTGTTTGGAGAGACAATAATCAAATGATGAATAGATTTGTTCAACTCATAACTGAGATGTCAACAGCTGGTATCAAACCTGATCTTGAAGATTTAAATCTCAGACTACTCAATGCTTTACCATTTTCATGGAAACAAACTGTAACACTACTAAAGCATACTGAGAAGTTTCCAAGGATCTAGATCTTCTTATTGCAAAAATAGAATCAGTGGAGATTGATGAAAGCTCAAGGAACAATGATAGAGCACATCAATGTCTCAATATCAGTTTGTTGCTTCACCTGCAACCACCATAGAAAATGCATTCATGGCAAAGAATGGAAAAAGTCCTGAAGAAGAAGGAGACTTGTTTGTAGGAGCAGGATTTTTCACTGAGTCATCATTTACCAGTGCACCTGCATATACAAATCAGTCTCATTCTCAATCTCCTCCTAAACCACAGTCACAATCATCAAATATTCAGACAGAGACTTCTTCATCATCTAACTCTGCTAAATCTAGCAAAGTTAAGATGTGATTAACATCCTGTTAGAGGATGAAGAGTCCAAAACTGCATTTACTGCTTTTATGGCCAGCTTTCAAGCATATCAAGGTAGCCATTTAACTCAACTAGATTTTGTTTTACAGGATTTATTTGAGATGGATCCTGAAGATGTGAAGAGATGGACCTGAACTGGCAGATGGTGATGATTGCCTACAGGACTCAAAAACATTCTTATGTCAACAAGAAATACAAGCCTAGTGCAAACAAGACTGTTGGATTTGACAAGTCAAAAGCTAGATGTTTCAACTGCAACAGTTATGGACACTTTTCAAGAGAATGCAAAGCTCCAGGAATAATGGAGGAAGTGCTCATTCAAGCACAAATAATCAAAGGTTACAACAAGCTCAAAAGACTTTTCAAAAGCCTTATCAAAGTCTTCCTATGTCAGAGCTTAAGATGAAACCAATCATCTAATGAAACAAAGAAAGCACTAGTAGTCAACATAAAAGATGGATATGATGGAGTGCATATGCAGATCAATTTACAAATGACTTAACATCAAGTTTGTCTCTTATTGCAGAAATTCAAGAGGAAGATTGGTCAAAAAACAATGACCCAAAAGTGGAAAGTGATGAAGAGGAAGAAACTATGATTGGAGTGATAAGTCTGATCCTAAAGAGGATACAGAGGAAGTAGCTCTAATGGTTCAGTCTGATCAATCAAAGGTTAATCTTCTACTTCATCATCTCAAACCACATTCCAAAATTTCCTGAAATACCATCAGAAGTAAGAGAAAAGCTTTGCACCAAATCATGCTTTGAACATGTTGAACACTACAGAACTATTCATTCAAAATCTGTGAAAAGCTAAAAAAGAGGAATCTATGCATAATCACTTAAATCTGATCATAAAACTGCAGATCAAAAGATTACCTCTCTTCAAAATTCATGAATAGAACAATCAAAGATTTAGAAATTGTTACAAAACAACTAGAAAGATGACCAAGAATCTTGAACAAGAGAAAATAGCACATGCTACTACTCAAGTTGATCTAGCAAAAGTAAAAAGTTCAAAACTGATAGTAGAAAAAACTAATCAGTGAAAGGAAAGATAAACAAAAAGTAGGATTAGGTTTCACTCATGAACCTATGCCTGAATCTATCACAAACACACTACCAGAGAATTTCAATACTCATGATCATTCACCTGAAAATAAAGCAAAGCTTAAAGCCTTCTGATCAAAACCAAGAATGCAAGAAGAAAAAAAAAAATGTCCAAGTGTTTGTTGAAAAAGATCAAGAAAAAATCAAAAATGGACATCCAATCAAGATAAATCATATGAACCAAAACACCCAAACAAAATATCTCTTCTAATCAAATTCATAATGTAATAGAAGAAGTTAGAGTTCAAAACAAGGATAAACACAGATAGGAACATGAGAAGATTCAAACACCATCAATATGAACATTTCAATCAGAAAAGGAATCATCTTCTCATAATGTTCAATTTGATAATAAACCAAGCTCTTCTAAATCTAAGAATCAAGAAGAAGAAAGAAATCTGCAAAAGCAACATCTGAACAAAACAAAAGTTCAGAAATTTTGATTAAAGCAACAATTCAACATCAAAATAAAACCAATTAAATTTGTGTCAGCAGGTATGTTAAATATGAATTCTAATAATAAAGCAAATGTTATGAACAAATCAAACTCTGATCTGAAATCTAGTTCAGATTCAAAGACTTCCGCTGTAGCAAAAAGATTTGTTCTAATACATCAAGAAGGAAGTTCATTTAAACAAATGAATAATAATCTGACACAAAATCAAACTGTGAAAAATGAAAGACAACAGTTAAATATATGACACCAAAAGAAAACATTATTATTGTCAAAAGTTAACAAAAGTTTTTTTTAACACCACAAAAGTACTGTGAAATTTGTGATATGAAAAATCACAATACTGCTGAGTGGTACTTCAACAAGTACTGTCACATATGTGACATGAGAAATCATTCGACAGCAGATTGTTATTATAACAAATATTGTACTTATTATGATGAAAAGACTCACAACACTGCAGATTGTTACTTTAGAAATAGATCTCTCACTAGAAACTTTGCAAAATCAAACATGAGTAAAGGATTTGCTAATCCATAGTATTTGACAAATCAAACTAATAGATTTCAAAGAGACATTAATCAACCTAATGTAGGTTTGAAATCTTTTCCTAAGAACAACTATATGAGTTCCAAACATAACATGCAAGAACACTTTATACCAAGATCTATAAGGATGACTAATAAAAATGTTGAACATCAATACATTTCAAAAGATGATCAATCGAATGGTATGAATGTTCACAAAAATAAATCAAAAAATTTTCAGAATAAAATGGTAAATTCATCAAAATAGACCTAATCTGAATAATCTCCATTATAAAAATTTACAATTGTTGATAAATTTGGAAAGCCCAAGACCATTTCGGTTGGTAGATATTTCAACTTAACTTTCTTGTAGTGCAGTACGCCCAAAAAGACCAATCAATACATGGTATGTGGATAGTGGGTGTAGTTGGCACATGACAGGCAATACTGCCTTGTTACAAGATTTTAAATCAAAAGATGGAACTCACGTCGCCTTTGGTGGTGATGCTGGAGGAAAAATAATTGGAGAAGGAACAGTATCCAATGGGATAATAAGCTTTGATAAAGTCACTTTTGTTCAGAGTTGAACTTTAATCTGTTAAGCGTATCTCAAATTTGTGATAAATCGTATTCTGCTCTGTTTGATAATTCATTATGTTATGTTTTGAAACCAGGTTTCAAGATAAGCAAGATTGGGTTATTGTTACAGCTGAGAGAGACAGAGATGTATACAAATTGGATATGTCTCAAGTTGATCCTTCTACTGAAACAACATGCCTAATTGCTAAGCATCGAATGATGAAAGCCAGCTTTGGCATAGACGTCTCGGTCATTCAAATTTCAAGAACATGAAAGCTTGTAGCAGAAATCATGTCATTGGACTTCCATCCAAGAAGTTTGCAACAAATGATCACTGCTCAGCATGTTTGAAAGGAACAACACGGAGCGTCTTATAAGTCCAAGCCTATAAACTCAACATCCAAACCTCTTCAGATGTTACATATGACCTTTTTGGACCAACAAACGTCAAGAGTATTGGACGAAAATCATATTGTTTAGTTATCATTGATGACTTTACAAGATTTTCATGGGTTTTCTTTCTTTATGCCAAATCTGAAACAGCTGAATTATTAAAAGATTTATCATTAAAGTTGAAAATCAATTAGACAACAAAGTGAAAATTATAAGAAGTGATAATGGAACAGAATTCAAAAATGCTAACATTGAAATGTTTTGTGCACAGAAAGGGATAGCTCATCAGTTCAGTGCTCCCAGAACTCCTCAACATAATGGAGTTCTGAAAGGAAGAATCGAACACTGATTGAAGCTGCTCGTTCTATGTTAGCTGATGCAAAAATACCTATCACTTTTGGGATGAAGCAATATCAACTGCGTGTTTGTTCAGAATCGAATCTTAATTGTCAAAGATAAACTGAATACTCCATATGAGTTAATGCTTGGCAGAAAACCGAACATAAACTTTTTAAAATCATTTGGTTGTCCTGTTATGATTCTTAATTCAAGTGATCATTAGGAAAATTTGATGCAAAATCTGATAATGGATTTTTCGTTGGATATTCATCAGTTTCAAAAGCCTATCGAGTGTATAACTCTAGGACGAATGTAATCCTTGAAACATTCAATATTAAATTTATGGAAAATTCTTTTCCATCAGTTTCAAATGGTCCTGCATGGTTATTTGATCTAGATTCATTATCAAACTCTTTTCAATCCAATTGTTTGATCAACCAAATTGTCTTAATTCTACAGATAAGAAGATCTCAAGAGGAGATCTTGGATCTTTTAGTGAAGATTCAGATTCTGACGACCCAGATGATTCAAGCTCAGACTACCCATTTTTATCATTTGTCAAGGATTTCACAATTCAAAACCATGAAAATACAATTTCGGAATTTCGGATCATTCAGAGTCAATTAATCAGGAAGAACCACAAAATATTACTAATGATGCTAATGAGTTTGTGATACCTGAGTCTAGAACATCATCCATTTCAGGTGATGTAGTTGATACACGTAACTTTGATTACTTTGTCAATTCACCTACTCATGTTCCAAACTTCAATCCATATTCTTCTACTTTGATACATGAGTTTTCCAACTTGAATCAAACAAATCTGGATGTCAATGTTCAATGTGATGAGATTACTACATCGCGTATTCACAAGAATCATCCAATTTCTCAGATTATTGGTTCATTGTATGAGAGAACAACAAGGAGTAAATCAGAACAAGCAAATGTATGCTTATACTCTTGTTTTCTTTCTCAAATTGTTCCTAAAAATGTTACCGAAGCATTAAAGGACAATGGTTGGATAGAAGCCATGCAAGAAGAATTACTTCAATTCCGCAAACAAGAAGTGTGGAATTTGGTGGATCTACCTGATGGAGAAAATGTAATTGGCACGAAATGGTTATTTAGAAATAAAACTAATGATCGTGGTGTTGTAATAAGGAACAAAGCAAGACTTGTTGCACAAGGATACACACAGGAAGAAGGTATAGATTATGAAAGTGTTTGCACCAGTTGCAAGACTTGAATCTATTCGAGTTTTTCTGGCTTATGCCTCATTCATGAAATTTAAGGTGTATCAAATGGATGTAAAGGGTGCATTTTTATATGCCCCAATTACTGATGATGTATTTGTGAAGCAACCTCCAGGCTTTGAGGATGCACAATTTCAACATCGAGTACATAAACCGAGTAAAGCTTTATATGGACCTCATCAAGCCCCTAGAATTTGGTATGAGACGTTTTCACAACACTTAATCCAACATGGATACACACGAGGGAAAATTGATCCTACTTATTCATAAAGAAGGACAATAATGATCTTTTATGTGTACAAGTGTATGTTGATGATATCATATTTGGTTCTACATGTCCAAAATTGTGCAGTAATTTGAAGAAATAATTAAATCTCGATTTCAAATGAGTTCTATGGGAGAGATTAACTTCTTTCTTGGACTTCAAGTCAAGCAAACTACAGATGGAATCTTCATAAAGTTTGTTGACAAGCTCTTAAAGAAATTTAAGTTGCAAGACTATCAGTCCATACGAACTCCAGCAGATGTTAACACCAAGATTGAACCTGATCCAAAAGGAAAATCTATTGACCAAACATTATACAGATCAATGATTGGATCTTTGATGTATCTTACTGCATCTAGACCAGACATTATGTATGCTGTTTGTGTATGTGCCAGGTATCAATCAGACCCGAAAGAATCTCACTTAATTGCTGTCAAAAGAATATTCAGGTATCTCAAAGGTAAACCAGCCTTAGGGCTTTGGTATCCTTACGAGGGAAACTTTGAATTATATGGATATACTAATAGTGATTATGGTCGATGTTGTCAAGATAGAAAATGTACTTCGGGTGGGTGTCAATTTCTTGGTCCCAGATTTGTCTCATGGCAATGCAAGAAACAAACAAATGTCTCTGTTTCAACTGCAGAAGCTGAGTACATTGCTGCATTAGCAGGATGTTCTCAAATCCTTTGGTTGCAAAATCAATTACTAGATTATGGATTCAACTTTCTTAAAACACCAATCTATATTGATAACACAGCTGCTATGTTCATAACAGCTAATCCTGTTCAACACTCAAAAACAAAACAATCGAAATTCGATATCATTTTCTTAGAGATAACTCTGAAAAGGATTAATCATATTGATTCAAATTGCAAGAGAAAAACAATTGGCAGATCTATTTACTAAAGCCTTCCTACGAGGACGGTTTGAGTACTTAGTAGAATCAATTGGTCTTATAAATCATATGTGATCTCCCTAAATCAAAAGATCATAATAAGTGATACTCTCATTGTGAATTGCCTGTTTATATTTTTGTGTGTGTGTGATTTTATGTTTTTCATAGAAAAATCAAATACAAAAATATATATCAAAAATACAAAAATATTTTTTTGGAAAGGATTATGTTTTGCAATATGTGAGAAATGATAGTATATTAGTGAGATCAGTTGCATACTTCACTCATTCATAAAGTCTAGACATGATCAGATATGATGTGTAGCTAATATCTGACTATTATGCTGAAAAGTAAATTCTTGTGATCAAACTAAACATACATGCTTGTGTGTATTCATCTGAGTACTTTTGAGTTGCTTTAGCTTTTCAGAATGAATGTTTGTTAAGATATATCTCTCATACCTGTTGAAACTATGTGAAATAATGAGATCTATTACAAAGCATCATTTCACTTCTCTGTTATGAGTCATCATAGACCTGAAGTATGAGATATCCTCTGTTGTAAGTCATTACAGACCTGGATTCTCTTTTTGATACAAAAAGATGCCAATGTGCACAACCTATTCAAAAGAATAGTCAGAGCTGATCAATGGTTATCCATGATCATCCTCTATTAACTAAGTAACATGAACTCTGATGATATCTATGTTTCAGGTAATAAGTTGTGCGTGTGTTCTTTCTTACATTTCATAATGATAGTTGATTCTCTTAGTCTCTGTATTTTTTACATCATGTCATATCTAAATCAACACTAATCAATCCAAGAATTGAAAAGTAAGTGAGTTGATAGTTGTGTCAAAATCACTCATTGTCTGTCCTTAGATCTTGTATCTCCTTTGCTGTGATATCACTGACCTGGAACATACTTGATCAGGATTTATTCATTGTCTATGACTATCCACATTCATTTTATTTTAATGTGCTGATCTTCATTAATATGATCTCTCTTCAGACATTTATTCTATGTTAATATTAGATTTTAATTCTATTTTCATTTTTCTTTTATGCATGTCTTTGTGTGACGGTAATGTCTCAATGTGATGTGTGATCTTATTCTCTTTCATAAGAAACTTATAAGTTTTTCAAACTTAAAATTTTAGGGGGAGTAATAATGAAAGAGTTGTTCTCAGAAAAATTCAATAATCATAATCAAAATTTGAAATGTTGAACTGAAAGGATGATGCTTTATGTTCAAAGTATTTGTGTAAACTGAAAATAGAATGTGTTTGACAATTACAATATGAATATACATAATCTTTATAAATAAATGATTTTTAAGTTGAAAATTAGATGATATTTGATTTATGATGAGACTAAAATGAAGGGACAAAAGAAATTTAAAAAGAAATAAAAAGAAATACAAAATAAAATAAAAAATAAAAATCTTATAAATTGATAGTGCAAAATGCAAAAAGTTCAAAATTTGGGGATCTAAATGGTAAAAAATATGAAAGTGAAGAAATTGGAAATCACAAGTGTTTAAATCATGAAATTCATCTCATGCACCTAAACAGTGCACATGCGCCTATAGGAGCATGATGAAATTTTCAGGATTATACAAGTGTTGGACGTTTCCCATGCGTCTAAACAGTTGTAATACATCTGAAAATTACAAGGGTTGGGCGTTTGTGATAATACCATGCGTCTAAATAGTGTGTTAGACGTATGTGATATCTCATGCGTCTGAATAGTTTCAAAACTTCAAGTGTTAGATGTTTTACAAAGTCCATGCGACTGAACAGTGTAAAAGCGCCTAAACAGTGCTTATGCGACTGAACAGTTCTCATGCGTCTGACTTAAAAGTGAATTATAGCACTGTTGTGCCAATGCGTCTAACAAAATAAGTGAATTATAGGTTTTCATATGCCCAAACAGGGACCATATGTCCAAACAGGGCTCATTCGCCTAAATTTCACTAATATATATTGAACACTTATGCGTATATCTCATTCACTCTTCAAAATTCTCAGAACCAAAACCTTGAACTGAGACTGTCGAGCATCATTACATCCGTATTTCATCTGAAATCGAATCAAATCATTTGAGTATACATTGCATTTGAATACATAAACGTAAGATTGTGATTCAAATACATAAATTTTGGATAAATTAGTGATTTGTAAGAGATGGTTGAATGCTATTTGGGCGTTCGAACCAATATAATCCAAGTTTAACAGATCAAATAAGTATTATATCAAAAATTGATACTGGATTAGTGATGAGAACACATTTGCGAGTCTGATGATGTATTGTTTTGATGTTAAAGTGATTTTTTTTGAAATCAGTCGACTCTGCATAAGTCGAAGAAGAAGAACATGAACAGACAGTCAGTTTTTGAACAAAAATAAAATAAAAAAAATTAAAATTAAATCAAATTGAAATGTTAATAATTAATTCAAAATGAATTAAGATAAATTTCAAAAGTCAAATAATACAAATTCGAAAGTAATACAAATTGAAATCTTAATTCATAAGTAAAAATTAAAAGTAAAAATAAAAAGGTCAAATTCAAAAGTTAAAAATTAAAAGTCATATATAAAATAGATTTCATTAAATCGATATTCAATGTTTTCATAATTCTTTTGTGTGTTTTGCAGATGGTAGAATTAAAATTTGAGCCAAAACACAATGTAGCTGCTTTTTTAGATGATGAAAACAGAGAAGCTACGGGATATGAAGACATTATCAGATTTTTACTTAGAACAAAATATGTTTATGTCATGTGTGCAAGGCCTATGATAAATAGAAGAATGATTAAAAAATTCTGGAGAACTGCTCAAGTTGAAGAGATGATCAAGGAAATAAAGTATTAAGAGCTTTTATCACTTCAGAAAGAATGGTGAAGTTTCTGAAGAAGCAATTAGACAAACTTTAAGTCTGGGAGATAATGATCCTGAAGATTTATCTAAATATACATTTAATGAATGTAGAGAAGTGTTTCTAGATGGGGCATCCAGATCTTCCCTAAGAAACAATTTTTCAGAGCTCGTGTATTCAAGCATTGGAAGCTTTTATGCTATATCTTTCAACATTGCATGTCAAAAAGAAGTGCGGGTTGGGATTCATTCCTGTTGACATTGCATCTCCAATTGTAGCTTATCCACAAACAGAAGATTTAATATGGCTAAATGGATAATGAATGGGTTCATTTTTAATCTGGAAAGAGGAGTAAGGCATAAGTATCTGATGTACCTAAGATTTCTTCAACTCCTCATTAATGATGCAAATCCAGATCTGTATGCTGCTGAAGTTATTGGTGATAGGATTCAGTTAGAGCACATGTCAGAGAGTGTGTACAAAAGACTGGCAATGATAACGGGTGCTCAAAACATTCTAGTTTTTTATTATATCAGGAATGTATCAATGGATGAAGTTGATATTACTCAGCCACACTTTCATCTAACTGAAGAAGAACCAATAGATCCAAATGATCTGATTGAAGATGTAGAAGTTGATGAAGAAAGTGATGATGATATGTCAGAAGTTTCATCAAGTGAAGAAAGTGATGATGATGATGATGATGAAAATGATGATGTTACTGAAGTAAATCAAGAAGGAAATGAAGAAGGGAATGTTGAACTGAAAATGAGGCCACAGGCTATGATTGAAGAAAATGTTGGAAGCTATACAGAAAAAATTCTCAAAATCAAACATCTGATTCTGATTTATCAATGATATTTCATTCAATCCATTATTTGAAATTGATGAAAATGAAGGAGCATAAGAAATACATGTTAGTATGTCACAAAATGGTCTATACAAACAGAGGAAATAATTGAAGTTGATGTGATTGAAAGATTGAAAGAAGAAAATGTAACAAAGAAAAGGAGAATGAAAAGTTGAAAGTTGAAAATGAAAGAATGAAAGAGATAATCATGCTTGTGAAAAAGAAATTCAAAAGCACAAAGATGAAAATTTAAAGTTATCTGAAGAAAATGTGTTAAAAGATGAAAAGATTGTTAGTTTTGCCCAGATAGAGAAGATGTGATAAATAACTTTGAAGTTATGATTAAAGATTATGATAGTCTTGAGGAGAAATTCAAGAAGTTATCTGAAGAAAATAAAAATCTTAAAGCTAAACTGATAAAGGAAAGGGAAACTCAGCTATATCTCCAGTACATGTGATTAGTACTGAGGTGCAGAGTGAAGAAAATCTTGAACAAAGAAAATGACAGGATCAACGATCACACGTTTGATGTATTAGGATACAAAGCAGCGGAATACAAACTAGAATTAGACAAATTGTAGCAAGCAATCGATACTTGTAAGCATTAAGATCGCATACGGTTATAGGGAGAGAATATATATTTCTGATTTCAAGGAATGTTTATAGATGTAGAATATTTCTAATCAAATCAATCATTCATCCATTCATTCACTCATTCTCTCCTGATTACAATAGGTTGTCACTCCTTATATAGAGTGCAACATCACTGCTGTTATCACGGAAAGTGACAACTGGCAGATCCATACAAAAATAACTAATTCTTAACAACTACTGAAATGTTCACAACTACTGAGAACATATCAGCATGTTAATACAAATATAAAACTACTGAAACTACAACGACTGAAGAACAAGCTCTTCAGTCGTTTTACAAAACTACTGAAACATAAAATATAAAACTACTGATATCACAACTACTGAAGAAGTACTCTTCAGTAGTTGTGACAAACTACTGAGGCTTCAGTACTTGATATTCAGACTTGACCTTCAGGTGTTTCATCAGCTGATGACTTCAGTAGATACCATCAGCTGATGTCTTCAGTCTTTGTCTTCAGACCTTGTACATCAGTTGTTGATCTTCAGCACTTGTAAACTCTTCAGCTGTTGTACTTCAGTACTTTGGTCTTTCAGCTTCAGCACTTGTGTTCTTCAGCTGTTGTACTTCAGCACTTTGGTTCTTCAGCTGTTGAGGTCTTCAGCACTTGATCTTCAGCTGTTGAAGTCTTCAGCACTGTCAAACTACTGATGAGGCTTTCAGCAGTTGTTGTGATACCATGTGGGACTTAGAGGTTTTCTGATCTTGGCTCATTGGTTCTTTTGGTCCAACAAACTCCCCCTGAACCAATGCAGCCAAAACCTCTAACTTATTTATTCTCCCACTTATTGATGGCAAAATGTTGGTCTTTTTCCTTCCTGATCAGTAGAGAAGATGACCCATGTAAGCTCCGGCCTGGGAAGAAATCTCAAATATTTGTTTGGCAGAGTATGAATGGGAACTCTGTTTTGGGGAACTGACACAGAGTTGTTATCCCATTCATGAGATTTACTTCCCCATAATGAGTCTGTATGACTCACGAACATAGGCCTCAAGGAGAACAACTTGTTCCTCCTGAGAGAGTTCTTCTGCTCCTCCTTCGAAGAAGAACTCTGGACCATAGTACTCTGATAAGTACTTCATGGTCCTGCCATTTTTCAGCTCCACCGTAGTTACCTCCCTATATACAAATTCATTAGGATGGTTGCCTTCAAGGAGTAACTGAGCTCATTCTTCTGGATGTCTTCAAGCTTTTTATATAACAACCCCTTCTTAATCATCTTGTTTTCTAGTAAGGCTTGAGGGGTCTTCTTCTTGGTGAGCTTTCTTGAATTCATCAATGATTTCCCAAGGTGAGACTACAACGGCCAACATGATGGTAGACTTTATTATTGTTTTTCGTACCTGGCCGTTGTATCTATGTGGGATAGTTCTTTTATGGATTCTAGAACTCACCCTGGGGTCTGGCCATACTCTCACTCTCTCCTTCTGATACTGAAAGGTGTGCCTGAGAGTGTACAGCTTTGAGCATGCCTTTCATGGCTTGAATAGATGATGACTGAGGAAATTCCTTGTCAACCATCTTCAACAGTTGCTCATCGTGTTGTTTCTGATGTTCTTCTTCTTCTATCTTGACTCTGACCATTTCCCTTTGAGAGTCAGGTGTGATCATGGTTGACTTCAGGGTTTTGGTAGCTTCAGAACAGCAGAGAGTGGCAGACTATCATCTTCATCCTCTTCTTCTTCTCTTCTTCCATCCTCAGCACCCTTCTCCTCCTTCTGGGTACATCACTGGATGATGGTTGGGTTGGTGAAGGAATTGGTTTTGAAGAATGAGGATGTTTGGATTTTGGCTTAGAGGTTGGTTAGGAGATTTGAGGGATAAGATCTGTTTGAGTGGGTGGAAGGGAAGGTTGATCTAGCATCCTTGTAGTTAGTTCGCCTTTGTGAGTTTAGCCATCTCTAACCTTTTACCAGCCCCAGCCTCATCAAGGGCTTCCACAATAATCCCTTTGTTGAATTGCTCAGACAGACAGATTCTGGTGGCTATAGCCAGAATGCTGTCCCTGGTCCATGCGCGGATCTCCATTAATGATCTTCCCAAGTATTTTGCAATAAAGCGGATCATTATTTCCAACCTCTCTTTCTCAAGAGCATCATACCCTGCCCATCGGGTTGTATCTCTTGTACTTCTAACCTTCTGATCTCACTATCCAGTGTGGCTGTGTCAAACCCCTGCCTGAAGAGTTGTTCAATATTTTATCCATGGATCGGCTGTGTGTGGTGTCAGCTTCTTTGGACCAGCTCCTCCAAGGATTTGTCTTCAGCAGTGTGATCATCAGCACTTCTCTTTCGCTTGTAAGTGAGCAGATGTTGCTTTTCTTTCCTCCTCTGCTTCTTCTCCTCTGTTCTTTTCCTCTTCTGTTCTTTCACTGCAGTACTCTCCCCCTTTTTGGTTGCATTAGAGGAAGGGGTTTGTACCGCAGAAAGAGAGTCTTTTGGACAGCAGCATCAACCAAGGGCTGTAATGTTGAGGAAAGCCTCTCATCAATGGCTTTGATCACTAAATTAGTGATTATGGGTGTGATGAGAGGAGGGATTTTGGAGTACAGCACCTATTTGCTCAGGAGGGTTCTGTTCCTGAGAAGTAGGGCCTGAAGCAGAGGCAGGTGGTTGATTTTGGAGTGGCTCGGTGTTTGGGAAACCTTCAAGTGAAGGTGCCATCTGTGGGTGGATAGAGGCAGATGGTCTTTCTCCTTGTGAGAGGGTCAAGTAGGTTTTGCAGCCTACTGACTTCTCTTCAAGGATTGTGTTCTGGGCAAGAACATCATAGAAGAAGCCCAGGTCATCTCAGCCGAAGCTGAATCAGCTGACCTCCTGCTTAGAGCAGGATTTACATGCACTGGGTGTAGACCAGTTGATGCATGTGCCCCTTGTGCTTGGTACTGGGGACTTCCAGCCTCAGGACATGTCCATCATCAGCTGTTGCCTCTAGGAGGTCTTAGCAATGTTACAGCCTTACTCTGGTCATGTGCTGAGTCAGAGGAGGTGGCAGCCTCACTAGATATTCTAAGCTCTTGTCTACCCAGGAGATAGAATTGGGAAACCCCTGTGCTGTGGGTCTCAAGTGCACTGTGTTCCTCCCCCTCATTTGTAGAGGTATTCCCAGTAGCAAGTGGTTCTGGGGAGGGGGTGAGGAGTGCAATTGAGTCAGCACTTGTGCAACTATTAAAGTTGGGCTGTGAGGGCGGTTGTTTGGGGTGAGGGGATAGAAGCAGTGTGCACCTGGGGAGGTTGGTGCTCTTCAATGGCAATCTCCTCAAGTGGGAAGATCCCAGATAAGAGGTACCCCTTTGGTGGTTGCTGCAGGCTCCTGTTGAGAGGAGGCTGAGCGGCTGTGGCTGGAGGAGTCATTGTATCCACTAGGGGGTTTGTACTAGTGGATATATCCTGCTTTGTGTTGCAGGGGCATCCTCAGGGGACTCAATTCCTGAGTAGCCATTTGGGTTTCTTTTTGGTGGGTTTGGTGGGGACTTTGGATTTGGAGGTGGTGGCTGTGGGTTCTAGCTGCGTGGGTTTTCGCAGCTTGGCAGCCATTTTTAGTGTCCGGTCAGAGTTGTGCCGGGAGTATACTTCCGGCAGAACAGCCGTAACAGGGACTCCCACGCCAACAAGTCCCTCAGCATTAAGAGGGTCTGTAATAATGGCCATTAGGAACCGTGGATAAAGTATCCAACGGTTGGCAGTTGTTTTTGAGCCATATCTTTGAGCTCTGAAAATATTAATTCTGAAAAGTTTAGTGGTTGTTGCTCAAGATAGAATACATTACCTGCTACCATTTGGTGGACATTTGATCCCAAGACGACGTCTTAGGGGCCAAACATACATTTACCATGTGAAAAACCAGCGCGCTCAGCGTCATTAAAGTGTTTCTTCATGATGGTGGTGGCACTGAGATCGCCTGATACCCATGTTGAGCAAAAGATAGATCTATGGTGCCCTTCGGATATCCAGCAAGAGAAGTAGCATCATTCAGTTGAAGAATTTGCGGATTGTTGCAGGAGTAATGACTACTTCTTTGGTTGTTGACGACTGACGGAGGGTGGTGTGTGCTCTCTCAGTGGTAACAGTAACGTTCATCCAAAATTGGTTCAGGATTCGGCATGTAAGAGGGGTTCAGAAGAAATGCCTTGTTGTATGGGACTGAACCATAAGATCGATAGCAGTGTCGAACTTAGTCCAGATCGGCGATTTAGTGAGGTAGGCAACACAGTTGTGTCGCGGTTTATTTGCATAAACGCCATGGGAAGAGGGAAGTTTGGAGAGGAACGTTAGGTTTGAAGAAGATGAAGCATGGAGAGCTAAGGTTAGGGGTATATATGGGTACGGGTAAGGAAACGACTGAAGATGTGGTGTTAGTCATCAGTAGTTTTAAACGACCGTTGACATGGTATTATCTTTTCAGGCGTTGAAACAGCTGAAGTCGGTGGTGTTAGGCATCAGTAGTTAGAAAACTACTGAAGACCGTGGGTTTGACTTCAGATGATTGAAACAACTGAGGACTTGGTGTGTGTCATCAGTAGTTATGAAACTACTGAAGACAGTGGTTTTGTCATCAGTTGTTGTAAACAG
This sequence comes from Flaveria trinervia, assembly GCA_025506515.1. NCBI lineage: Eukaryota > Viridiplantae > Streptophyta > Magnoliopsida > Asterales > Asteraceae > Flaveria > Flaveria trinervia. The sequence continues at coordinate 36,519,584 of CM046441.1, forward strand.
CTGAAGACTAGGGATTAGTCATCAGTAGTTATAAAACTACTGAAGACATGGTTTTGCTTCAGTGTTTAAAATGAAACAGCAGTTGCACAAACGACTGAAGAGAAAGTTCTTTTCAGCTGTTTTCGTCAATTCTTAGCTTTTCAGCTGTTTCAATCTGTCCTCAACACATTCATCAGTCTTTTTGCTGATTTCAGTTGTTTCATAGGACATCAGTACTTATCTGTTTTTACTTATTGCAGTAGTTGTAACTGCATCAGTAGTTTAGAACAGATGAAGTACTTCAGTACTTGTGAGACATTTAGCCTTCAGTAGTTATAAAGACTATGAGGATAAAAGAATCATCAGTCTTATATGTGACGTTGGTACTTATGATCATCAGCATGAATTACTAAGATCATCAGTAGTTGTCACTTATTCTAGTTGCAGCATACCAAGCCTTAACACCAGGTTTTGGAAGGTGAACTATCCAAGGCTTAGTAAAAATGTCTGCAAGCTCATCAGCACTAGGCACAAACTTAGGATCAATCAGACCTTTTTCAAAACAATCCCTTATAAAATGATGTCTGATCTCTATATGTTTGGTCATAGAGTGCTGGACTGGATTTTTGACAATACAAAGAGCTGAAGCACTATCCATTAACAATGGAGTCTTAGTCTCTGTAATGCCATAATCCAAAAGTTAGTTTTGAAGCCAGAGTACCTGAGATGTACAACTTGCAGCAGCAATGTACTCTGCTTCAGCAGTGATGTAGCAACTGAGGTCTGTTTCTTGCTCTGCCAAGAAATCAAGCAGTTGCCTAGGAATTGACATCCACCAGAAGTTGATTTCCTGGTCAACTTACACCTGCATAGTCACTGTCAGAAAAAGCAACTAATTTACCAGAATGTCGGTAGAGTACCATAAACTAGAGATGGAGTGCCTTGCAGATATCTAAAGATCCTCTTGACTGCAATCAGATGAGACTCTTTAGGTGCAGCCTGAAATCTAGCACAAACACATGTAGCAAACATAATATGGTCTAGAAGCTGTTAAATACATCAAGGACCCAATCATACATCTGTAAAGTGTTTCAATAACCACTTTACCTTTCTGATCTGAGTCCAGTGTGTGGGTGCTCATGGGAGTAGAACAAGGCTTACAGTTTGTAAATCAAACTTTTGCAAAAGATCTTTTGTATATTTGGACTGATGAATAAAAATCCATCAGCCTTTTGTTGATTTGCAACCCCAGAAAGAACTGTAATTCTCCCATGGCACTCATTTCAAACTTCTGTTGCATCAACTTTGTAAAGGCATCACACAACTTTGGATCAGAAGATGCAAAAATGATATCATCTACATAAATTTGAACAAGTAGATTATGCTGCCCAGCTTTCTTAATGAATAAAGTCTTGTCTATGGAGCCTCTAGTGAAATTGTTTTCCAGAAGAAGTTTGATAATGTCTCATACCAGGCTCTGGGAGCTTGTTTTAACCCATAAAGAGCTTATCAAGCTTATACACCCAATTAGGATGTTTATTGTCCTCAAAGCCTGGAGGTTGACATACATAAACCTCTTCTTTAACTTTTCCATACAAAAATGCACTTTTGACATCCATTTGAAAAACTTTAAGGTTTTGGTAAGCAGCATAAGCTAAAAACAATCGAATTGCTTCCAGTCTGGCTACAGGGGCAAAGGTTTCATCATAATCAATACCTTCTTCTTGTGCAAACCCCTGAACAACCAGTCTGGCCTTGTTCTTACAATAAGCCCATTTTCATCAGTTTTGTTCCTAAACACCATTTAGTGCCTATTGCACACTTACCTGGGGTAGAGGAACCAGTTCCCACACTTGCTGTTTCTTGAACTGAAGAAGCTCAAGCTGCATGGCATCAACCCATCCATTGTCCTTTAAAGCAATGTGATAATTCTTGGTCTTGCTGACTGATGAAGAGAGCATAGAAGCAGAAATTTGACAATTGACTTCTTGTTGATACTCCAGCAGTGATATCACCAATGATTTGAGACATAGGGTGATTCTTCAGATCTTGATACACAATGAGATCTGTGCAAGTGTTTGTAGCCGGTTCAGCAGACAGATGGTGATGGTGTATCATTTCTTGAAACCAATCAGTGGATGGTAATTCAAAGGAAGTTGAATTCGAAGAAATCTCATTAGCATTTGTTGTGGATGGTGCTACTGGCGCTACAGGAACAGCAGGTCTAGCTGAGTCAGGTAGTGATCACTAAACCTGAAGAGGTGAGTACTGCAATCATCATCATATCAGCAGTACACCAGGTGGTGAACTGTTGACAGGAGCACAGCGGGAGTTTGATAAGGAACATATGCAGTATGTCCAAATCAAATAACTCCACAGGACTTTGTGGAATCTTGTCCTTTGGAGATTCATTAAATTTAACATGTATAGTTTCTTCAACCATCTTTGTTCTGCAGTTGAAGACTCTGTATGCCTTGCAAGTAGATGAATAACCAACAAAGTACCCTACTCCACCTTAGGATCAAATTTATGGAGTTGATCCTTTGTGTTGAGAATGAAACAGGGACACCCAAATGCTTTGAAAAATGAAATCAGAGGAGCCCAATGATGGAGAACTTCATATGGAGTCTTCATCAACCTCTGATTTACTAAAACTCTATTTTGCACATAACAAGCTGTGTTGACGGCTTTCAGGCCCAAAAGGTCAATGGCAAACCTGAGTCAGCCAGCATGGACCTTGCAGCTTCAATGAGGGTCCTGTTCTTTCTCTCCACCACTCCATTTGCTCTGGAGTCCTTGGAATGCTAAACTGCCTTTTGATTCCCTTTGAAAGATAGAAGTCATCAAGTGTATGATTTCTGACTCAGTTCCATTATCACTCCTAATACACTTGACTGGAAGGGAATACTGCTTCTCAATGTACAGCACAAAGTGGATAATCTTTGAGTAGTCTCATCCTTTGAATGAAAGAAAGAAAGTCCATACAATCTGGAGTAATCATCCACAATTACGAGACAGTATTTCTTCTTTGCCATGCTCATTACTCTCACAGGACAATAGATCCATAAGCAGTAATTGCAAGCAGGTAGTGGACTTGGACACTTCAACAGGAGGGAATGAGACTTTGTGCTGTTTTCATTTTAAACAAGCAGTGCAGGTTTCATCACAGTGGAACTCCTTTATTGGTAAGCCTCTGACTAAACTATTGTGGCTAAGCTGATTCATGTTTTTGAGATTAACATGACCAAGCCTCCTGTGCCACAGTTTAGATTCTTGAGAAGAGGCTTTGGAAAATAGGCAAGGATTGCCTTTGAGATCTATCTTCTTAGAGAGATCTAAGGCATACACTCTTCCTGTCCTGTTGGCTTTCAGGAGAGTGTGATCATCCAACACCTGTCAATCAAGTGCAAAACTTTGGATGACAGAATCCTACAGTTTTGACTTGGTGAAAGGGCAACATGGCCTTTATCACACATTTGACTGACACTCAAGAGGTTGTACTTGAGATTTTCCACATGATTAACATCATCAAATTTGATTTCTCCATTGGAGACAAAGCCTTGCGATGATGTAACCCTAGCATCATTGCAGAAGAGACAAATCCCTTCTTTCTTGAGAGTAGTCATGAAGAAGAGAGATGTTCCCAGTCATGTGCATAGATCCCCCACTGTCTACATACCAGATGCTACTTTGGCATGTTGAAGAACCCTGGCAATAATGAACAATCAGTTAGTTTTAGAGACCCAAACCTTTTTGGTTTGGGCCTGGTCTCATCAATAGATGGTAAACTAACAGGTTTATTTGAAACAACAGCCTGAGAGGAAGAAGATGGTGTAGAAGAGGAGTCCTTTGGCTTGGACCTCCTTTTCTGTGGTTTCAACTAGGAGAATCTAGTTGGTTAACTCTCCAACAGATGTTGTACCATCATCACCAGCTGTGTTGATTTTGATAAAGCTTTCAGCTCATCAGACACATTACTAGTGGAGTTTAGATAGGTCCTATGTTGCACTTCTTCTTTTGAGTACCCTCAGCTGTCACCTGTTTAACCCCTTCCTTTTTGGATTTCTTAAGGACTTAAGGGTTACAGGATTTGATGTTGCTGATACAAATGTGGTCTCAAACTCAGTTTTCATTTTTACCATTTTCTCATTAATTTCTTCTTTTTGTTTGAGTTTGGAACCCTCTTTGTACCAACAATCATCTGTAAGATGATTGAACAAACCACATACTTCACATGGTTTCTTCTTCATCTTAGGTTGATCATCAACTAAAGATGGTGAAGCAACAGAAGACTTGTTCTTCAATGCTTGGAAGCATTGGTTGCTTTTTGACTACCCTTTAGTAGTCTTCAAACTCTTTCTACTGCCAGTTTTCTTCTCTTCAGTACTGACAGCAGTGAAGTTTGAACTTCAGGTGTTAAATCCTGCTCTCTAGTCTCTTCAGGACCTTCAGGATTAACTCCTGAGTTGATCACTCATTTCTCATGTGAATGTCAGCATTTGAACCATCAACATCAGCTGATAGGTTCAAAGAGGGTTGATGCTGATGCTACTTCTGATTGTGCTGTATCAGAAGGTAGATCAAATGATGTGATGGATTGGTTTCTCACTCTCACCATCAGATTTACCTCTGCTCTAGGGGAAAATCTGTAGGTGGAGCAGTGTGATTGTAACCAATTCCAAACTTCACATTTGAAGCAGATTGCTTACTAAGAAGCATTTCAAAACCTTTGCATGATTGTACCAATCTATCACACTCGACCTGGGTAACTGCAAGGGTTTCTTTGAGATCTTCGTACTTCTCTAGAGTACATCTTCTCTAGCCTTATCATCAATTATCTGGCAATTCAGTTTATAAATCTCATCATTTTTATCTTGGCACAAACTCAAACTCAGCTTTGTTTTTGGAAATTATTTGTTCTAGCTCAATGTTCTTATTAATTAGAGCTACATTTGCTTCTCTAATGGAAGCAAATGCTGCTATGCATGGTTCAGAACATAATTTGGCTTTTGCCTCAGAGGATACCTGTGATACCTGAGGTGTAGAGACATTGGAGATGAAGTATCAGCAGACTCCAAAGCCATAAGAGCTAGATTCCCAAAGGGACTGTCACCACCATGTTGACCAGCACCTGAGAACAGTTGATCATGACCAGACAAGTCATCTGGTAAACTGCTCCAGTCAACAACTCCGGGGTGAAGAAGGTGTTGTTGAGATTGAGGTTGTTGATGAGATAGGGAAGGCTGAGGTTCTGGTAGTGCATGAGGTTGTGGTGTCATAGGAACTTGAACTTGATTTGACTGTGGCATGTAATAAAAGGTACTGATATGGCATTTGACCTGAGGAACAAAATAGCCGGAGATTGTTGTTGAGGATGATGACTAGAGGTGACAGGATGTTGCCCTCTGTGTTGTTGACTATTGCCAGGAAAAGTCACAAAGGGTGCAGTAGAGTTAGATCCAGTTGATCTGCACTCTCTTGCAAAGTGTCCAAGCCTTTGGCATTTGTGACACTCAACTTGCTCTTGTCAAAACCAACTTTGGTTTTGCCAGAGAGTCCTGGGAATTTTCTTCCAGTTCTTTTATAGAACTTCTGAGATCTGATATTTATCAAGGCCATTTGGCTCAAAATATCCATCTCTTCTAAGTCATCATCAGCAATCCCCTTGAGATCATCCATAATGAAACATAGATTGTCATTATTACACCAGTAAACTGACCATCAACACTCACAAATGCAGAATCAGAAGTGCTTGAAGAGAAATTAATATGCTCATCATACTGGCATTCAGATGAAGCATATTCTGACTCATGACCCACCAAGGCAGTGTTGCCTTGTATAAAGTCTTCAGTGAGCTTTCCAGATGAAGACAGCTTCTCTCTGTTCTATCTCTCTCTCAAAAGTGAGCAATTTCCCATGGAGTTGGGTGAGAGATAGTTTGTCCAAACTTGCACTGGAGCGTAGGACAATAGTATATGTGTCCCATCTCTCAGGCAGTGATCTGAGAAATCTGTTATTCATCTGAATATTGGTGTATTCAAGTTTGACCATTTTTAGTTCAGAGATCAAAAAGAAAACCGCTCATATTGTTGAGTCAGTGTCTCACCCTTTCTATGAGAGAATGTCTCATATTGTTGGGCAAGAATTTCTCTATTATTTGCCAAGACCTCATCTGTTCCTCCAAATTGTTCTTTCAAAGCAATCCAGAGGTCATGGGCAGTTTCATGATGCATTAGCCCAGAATAGATTTCATTGGGCAATGCCATGGCCAGAATTCCATGGGCTTTTGCATCAATTTCAAGCAACTTCTTATCCTCATCTGAGTATTGCTCCTCCTCTTCGGAACCATTGATTGGTTTCCGGATTATTCACCATAGGCTTGTGTGGACCATGTACCACTGATGTCCAACACCCTGCGCTGTTAACAGACAGGTGATGGAGCATACGTCGTCTTTGCCATGTTTACTCATTCCTAACCAGCATAGGTGGCTTGGTTGAGGAACCAGTATTGTGAGGATCATTGGAAGGAGTGGTCATTCTCAGATCAAAAACAATTTAGTTCAAGTTTTTAAAAAATTTTAGACAGACCACAACAAACTCAATGAGAACCAAGAAAAGATCTCAGGATGAATGAGCAGAAATACAGAAAATTCAATCTCTATAACCGTTTCTTGCAAAAACAAAAGCTAATTCAATCAAACTTAGATCTTGAATAGCAGTTTCAAAGATCAATTGTTAGATCGATCAATGATTAACCTGCTCTGATACCATTTGACAGGATCAGCGATCACAAGTTTGATGTATTAGATACAAAGCAGCGGAATACAAACTAGAATTAGACAAATTGTAGCAAGCAATCGATACTTGTAAGCATTAAGAGCGCATACGGTTATAGGGAGAGAATATATATTTCTGATTTCAAGGAATGTTTATAGATGTAGAATATTCTAATCAAATCATTCATTCATTCCATTCATTCACTCATTCATCTCATGATACAATAGGTTGTCACTCCTTATATAGAGTGCAACAATCACTGCTGTTATCACGGAAAGTGACAACTGGCAGATCCAATACAAAAATAACTAATTCTTAACAAACTACTGAAATGTTCACAACTACTGAGAACATATCAGCATGTTAAGTACAAAATATAAAACTACTGAAACTACAACGACTGAAGAACAAGCTCTTCAGTCGTTTTACAAAACTACTGAAACATAAAAATATAAAACTACTGATATCACAACTACTGAAGAAGTACTCTTCAGTAGTTGTGACAAACTACTGAGGTTCAGTACTTGATCTTCAGACTTTGACCTTCAGGTGTTTCATCAGCTGATGACTTCAGTAGATACCATCAGCTGATGTCTTCAGTCTTTGTCTTCAGACCTTGTACATCAGTTGTTGATCTTCAGCACTTGTAAACTCTTCAGCTGTTGTACTTCAGTACTTTGGTCTTTCAGCTTCAGCACTTGTGTTCTTCAGCTGTTGTACTTCAGCACTTTGGTTCTTCAGCTGTTGAGGTCTTCAGCACTGATCTTCAGCTGTTGAAGTCTTCAGCACTTGTCAAACTACTGATGAGGCTTTCAGCATTGTTTGATACCATGTGGGACTTAGAGGTTTTTGATCTTGGCTCATTGGTTCTTTTGGTCCAACAGAAAAGGCAAACGGAAAGTAAAGAATTAGAGATGTTGATCAAACTGAATCCTCTTCTAAATTTCAAAGAACTGAAGAATTGGTTGAAGAGCAAAAATGTTCAAGAACAGATTGATGCTTTAGATGATATTGAAGAAATATATAATGATGATGGTATGATGAAGTTCTTGAGAATGAAGATATTGATGAAGATGAATTTGTGTCACGGTTCTCTTCACAAGAACATATACAAGAACAAGATGAAGTACCACAGGATTTTGAAGAAAAAATATAACTATCTTGTGACATGAAATACAATAGAGTGTATTTGGATGGACTGACTTTCTCAAATTAATAATGAATATGAGAATGCATCTATGCTGAGTCAGTTGCTTCAATAGATCCAAATGAGATAGTGGTTGAGCATGGTGAATGGATAAGAACACAGGAGGTTATAAATGTAGAAGAACTGTCTAGTTCTAAGCTGCACCATCCTGATCCTGATGATATGAGTATTCCTGTTCTTAGATCATGGTTGCAAGCTAGAAATTATCCATGGAGGAAGCTAAAGAGATTACAATCTGTATCCTAAGAAATCTTGTAAGAAGCTTTCAAGAAACTGAGAAAACAATGAAGAAGATGATAGTGCTTGATACAGATAACCCTTAGTATCTTGAGATAACAAAAAGAACAAGAATGTTGAAGCCTCAGGAAATAAAACAAATGTCAAGACTTGATGATGCTCACTCTCATAGAAAAGAATTGATGGAAATGTTTGTTGATCCTGAAAGACAAACCTATAAAGCATCAACTGATCAAAGGAATATTCTCGATAGTTCAAGAACAACAGGAGATTTAGTAAGAAATATATTGCAGAAAGGACAATCAGTTGCTGAACTGTTGAATGCAATGATTGCTCCAGATTTTACAAACCAAGTAAAGATCATTGCATGGAAGTATGATGAAGTGTTCGATGCCTTCTTGATAAAGAGAGTAAATGCTGTATGTGACGTTTATCATTTTTACTCTACTATCATAAAACATCCGGTGCAAGACTTAAAAGAGCTAAATAGACTACCTCTGATCAATCCTACTGATTCAAAGCGTGGGAAGATGTTTGTAGAATTATTAAGACGTGGACTGAATAGATCAAGTAATTTCTTAACACAAGATGCGATCAAGAAGACAAGGAGTATTTTGTTACTTTGAAGAAAAACAAGAACTTAAGGGAGTTCAATCAGAAGAAGAACATTCGTTGATAGAATTCTGTGATAAATATTTTGAAAAAGTTACAACTCCTGGACTAAAAGTGATTGAAGGTAATCAAAACTCAAAGCCAATTCTCAGATGGTTTTATAACACTGAGACATTTGAGCTGAAGTTAGTCCGAAATCTAGAAAGATGGGATGAGGACATGATTACTTTATTTGGAGTTTTTGAGCTAAAACTGTTACATCCAAGTTATATCTCATTTTTGCCAGTACAAAAATTTGATAAAGTATCTCCTGAAGTGGCTGAGCAAGACAAGAAATATTTCATTTCTACTATCAATGTGATGAACGCTGCTATGGAAAGAATTTCTTTGAGAAAAGCGCTTGCGTATGCCAACATTGTTAAGAAAGATATTAAAGATATTGAATTCATGAGAATATCAAGAAAAGGGGTCTTAGAAGTGTATTCAAAGGAAAGTAACAAACCCATTGAGTTATATGCTAACATTGATATTTCATGTCTTTCAAAAGATACATTGGAAAGAATGGATAAGATGGAGATTAAAACAAATGAAGCTAACCAGAACAAGGCATTCTTGCAAGTAAATTCAAGTCAGCTATATCAAAAACTTTGAAAGAGTTAGAAATATTCAAACAAAAGCCAATGTTCAAAGTCAAAGAAGAACCAGGAGATTTCTTTGAATGATGAAGTCAAGGCTGAAGATAGAATTGAAGATAGAGTCAGCAGTCATGCTTGAAGATTTTGAAGTCTGAAGACCATGTCAATCTTAGGGGGAGTATTGTTAAGTGCTCTAAGAAAGATTAACATGTTGTCTTTATTTGTCTTTTGATATTTTGTAATAGTATACGGACTATTTCTGTAATTTGTTAGTTCCTTTACTTTGTGTTTTCAGTTTAATTGTCTTAGCTTCATATGAATGAAAACTTGAGTTTTATTGATATCTTGTTTTAATTTGATTACTTTGTGTGAATTTCATTGAATTGTGTTACAAATCATCATAGATATATTCATTTGATCCTATCAGATTCCATAGTTAATCATCAAGTGTTGTATCCAAAGGACTTGGGAACAACAACTACAGGCAGCAATGTATTCTGCTTCCCCTATAGATAGGGAAACAGTGGTTTGTTTCATGCTCTGCCATGACACCCGACAATTGCCCAGGTATTGACATCCCCCAGTCACCGATTTTCTGTTTAACCTGCAACCATTAGAATCACTGTCAAAATAGGCATGTAAATCAAAATTCCCTCCATATGGATACCATAGACCTAAACGAGATGAACCTTTGAGATAACAAAAATTCGCTTGACAGCCTTCTCATGAGACTCCTTTGGGGTCGACTGATATCGAGCACAATATCCTACAGCAAAAGTGATATCATGATGACTTGCCGTAAGATACATGAGGGAACCGATCATAGATCCGTAGAGGTGAGGATCAACAGGTTTCCCGTTCTCATCAGGAGTGAGACATGTCTGAGCAGTAAAGGGAGTCATTTCAAGAGAAGCATCATCCGTCTTGAATTTCATCAAAATTTCTTTAACATACTTTTCCTGATGATTTAGAATGCCTTCATTCTTTTGTTCTACTTGCAATCCAAGGAAAAAGCACATTTCTCCCATCATAGTCATTTCAAACCGATTACGCATCACTTCTTCGAATTCCCGACATAACAAAGAATTGGTGGAACCAAAAATATATCGTCGACATAAACTTGAACAAACAACATTTCACCATTCAATTCTTTCTTGAACAAAGTCATATCGATGGTGCCACGAGAGATACTAGGTCAGGGTCACATACCAGATCCTAGGAGCCTGATGAAGACCATACAGATATTTGTCCAGCTTAAAGACTTTATCGGAAACTTAATGAAGCATTGGCTGAAAATGATCTTTTAAGAAGAACCATTTTGGAGCGTAACGTTGAAATTAATATTTTGAGAGAAAGGCCTATTTTAGCCCAATTTGAAACAACTCAGCTTCAAACAAAGCTTGATAAATGGACCCTGTCACACATGGAAAAGGATGAGCTTATTGCTAAACAACAAGAGGTGCGGGTAAAACATAGGATTGGATATAAATCTGATGGTGAAGCTGTATTTAATTTAGTTCCACCTCCTTCTACTTTATTTTATTCACCAATCCCCAGACCTCATATAACAAATGATTTGATTGAAGCTGCAAAAACTAATCATTTAAATGCAAGTTTAAGCATTGTTAATCTTAAAAAGGTTAGAGATGTGCAAGATTCTCTTGTAGGTTTGGGATTCCTCAGGCAAGGGTCTGATAAGAAGATTAATGACGATTCCATTTCTGATGCTCCAACACCAATATCAATTGCTTCTCCAACTTTCTTCAACAAATTCAAATCAGGTAACATTCCTTCGTTTGTTCCCGTCAGGTTTGTCAAAGAATGAACAGTTGTTGAATCATCAGGAACTGAGAATCCTATAACGGAAGCCGACACAGTAGTGTTGGATTCTTTATGCCCAAAACACATAGAACATTGATGTGGTTAGTACGTTATGATCCAAGTCGGGTCATACCCAATAACAAGCTTAGCAAACACCAAATAATATTAATTGATGATATGATCATGCAATTAAATAAATACACCAAATTTAGAAAATGGGTTTTCTAAATAAGTTGCATATGAGATTAAACAACTTATATGGATATTTTGTTCATGGATATTATTTGCAATGTTGTTTAATTTAGTTAAATAACATCAAATAATAAAAGTGTGTGTATGTTATATAATTAAAAGGTTAATTATATATCTATTTTAATCAAATAGTTTAACAATGATTAAAAGGGAGTTTTGGGGGAAAAACAAAAGAAGAGATTAGGTTTGGCCGCCCCTTTTTGGGGTTTCTCTCTTTTGTTTTCCTTTGGTAGTCTTGAGAATTTGGATCTCTAAGAACAAACACACACTCCATCCATCTCTCTCTCTCATTGCAAAGGGTCACAAGAACATCAACTCTTCTCATGGAATAAAGAGTTCAAGGCTGAAAAGGGTCCAGCACCCTTCTTGAATGTTCACGGCTGGAACAAGGCTCCAGCACCCTTCTTGATCCGATTTTGGTGCTCAAATCCTAGCAACATGGTGTTTGCTTGATGCTTGTGGGTATGGATGCTTGAGGACACCTCTCCTTGGTGTTTTGGTCATTCAAGAACCTCACTTTCTTCATCAAAATTCATTTTTCAGCAGCCTACAAAAGGTAGTATGTATGGTTTCCGTTTGGGTTGTTATTTCTTGTTGATAGCTAGTTCAAACACATATAAATGATCCTATGTTCTTGGTTTTGTTGATGATATGTTATAAGCCCTAATTTTTCAGATTACCAATCATAATACTAAGGTTTTTATCCACTGCGTTTTCATAGTTGAAAAGGTTAAACTACTTTGTTTTGGTTCAACAAACCCATCATTCGCATCTAGAGCCGGATATGTAGATGACTAGTTTCTTTTGTCCTTGTAAAATTGGTTTTATGGGGCTTTAACAACCTTATAGGGGCTGTTTTGTGGTGATGTTATAAATCCCCAATCTTTCAAGGTTATATCTAACATGCTTGTGATTAAACCTTGAAAGAAAAATATCAATTGGTTGATTGTGTTTTGTTTGGACAAAAGACCCAAAATTCTTGGTTTATGTTGGCTGAAAATATAGGGTTATATGGGGATTTATTCGGTTCTTGAATGTTGTATATGATGTTTCATATTGGTGCATAACCTAGCATTGACCTTGTGTTGATTTGGTTTTATATGGATGTTTGTTTTGGTTGATTTCATTCTTATGGGTTGTAATAATTATTCGTTTGTGCTTGTATTTGATGTAATTTATTTATTCATTCATTTGTGATGTAATAGATAAATTAAGTATGTTTTCCTTTATTAGAAAATTTGTATTAGGATATAAATTTTTGTTAGGACCTGGTATTTGAACAAAATACCTGGAGATTATCGTGTAAACCAGATCAAATAGTGCGGAATCCTATTTGATTGGCGATCCAATCAGTGAGAACACACGAAGAATCAATCAAGAATTGACACTAATGTTAGAAATCGATTGGGAATCGATCTAATGTGTTCAATGAACTTGGAGAACGAATTGGGAGGCTTCTGAACGGCTAGGGTATGTCTTGAATCATAATTAATCAAAAGCCCTTGTTTTTCACGAATTGGTTGTATTTATAGGTTGGTATTATTCAATGGTGCGACTGAACCATTAGTATGGTTCAGTCGTGTGATTGAACCATGCAGTTGATTCATCCGCACGACTGAGTGTTCAGTCGTGCGACTGAGCCAATCTTATGTGTCAATCATACGACTAATCCAGTCTCCCGGTTCAGTCGTGCGACTGAGTCATTCATATGAAGTTATTCATGCTTATGGTTCATTCGCATGGGCCATTCGCATGAGAACTTCATTAAGTTAAGTTTGAATGTATTAATTAATAAACATTATGTGTAACAATTCTAACAACCACAAACCTAATTAACCAATTTAATATCAACTCATTAATGAAATATTAGTCATTACAAATCACAAACAACCAATATCATCATATCAAATTACACCAGAATCAGATAAACAAGATCTATTACATTTCATATCATGATCTAGGGATATACATGTATCAACAAACTCCCCCTTGGACCTAGATCTCTCTAATCTCTTGTTTTCTGCATAACCTCCTTGTATTTCTTGTACTTCTCCTCTTTTGTGACTCCCGTGTGAATCTCAAACACGAAGCAGAGTCGTATAACGTTCTGGAACTGGAGGGCTTGTACAATATCTTGCATATCATAGAACAATGGCCACTTGTATAACGTATAGACATCACTTTCCGAAAAGTTTGTAAGCCACATCGGGTCGAATACCCAGATAGTAGCCATTTGTCCCTCTTTGCTTAAGACTATGACCGCTTCAGCTGTTCTCCAATCATAGTACCACCAATTAAAATATGGAGTGAAATCCTGTGGCATTTCCCTGAGTGGGATTCTTGACATTGTGCGCGGAGGATTCCACTTCAACACTATCTTAGGCTTGCCAGTAATGGCATCACCTCAGACCTTCTGATATACCTAGTAGGCTGTTGGGATCTGAAGTTAAGCCATCTAGTGCGGTACTCCTTCTTTAGGGCAGCCTCAAACCAGCCTGACATCTTCCTCGGTCAGCATACAAAAGCTTTAGTTTGGCCAGCTGGTTGAGCTCAAAACCTGGTAGAGTCTTCAGGTCATGTGGGAATCTAAAGTACTCTATGTCCTGTTCTCTCTTAACTGCATAAGCAGTGAGACCTTCAAAGTACGCCCATGCTATGATCCTTCCGGACACCTTGTGATGTTTCTTGACTCTATAGAGTTTGGTGTAGGAATCCTTCTTTGGTGCAGTACGTTGGACTCCAATTTCTTCAAAACATGCAGCCCACTCAGCTTTCGAATGTCAACATCATCATTTGAGGCTTGGGCTGTGTCTTCTGCTTTCTCTGTTTCTTGCTCCATATAGTTCAACACCACAATAGTATCGCTGACAAGGGATTCACCCAGATTGGGGACCACATTTCCTCATTGTCAGCGTACTGAGGGTAATCCTCGGCAGTGACATCTTCGATCTCTACATTATCAACATCGTTGAGCTCTTCATCACTTGTCGAATTGCATGTCGAAGCATCTTTTACTATGTCATCTGGATTTAGCTCGAAAAGCTCTGCGAGTTTCTCATTTGATAGGTCATGAATTATTTCCCCTTCTTCACGGTATAATTCACTGACCTCCTGACAATCCCTTGAAGATCAAGAAACATTATTAGCTGAGACTTACCTGCTGAAAGGGAGCAACATCAAACTCATCTCTTTGGTAATTTTGATCTGTTTGATTTTAACATTCCACGCATAAAACATTAGTAATTAATCAAACAGAAATGTATTAAAGTAATATAAACATTAATTACATTGTGTTCAATACAGGATTCAATTACAAAAGAAGATAAATACATAAACATCTAGTCTTTACTTTTATCTTGTATCATTGTTTCATCACTTGGAGGAGCAGAGGTAGATCTTGTATGTTCTTTGTCCTTTTCTCTTGACCTGTAGTAGGGGCCGATGCAGGTGCATCCCCTCCTTCTGCTTCTTCATCATCGTCCTTCTCCTCTGTCCTATCTCTTTCTGTATCTTCATACTCCTCAGTATCACTCTCATCATCCTCATCATTATCTTCATCATCATCATCTCTGTCTCCTTCCTTGATCTTCAATGGCTCCTCTTTAGATCCTTTTAGTTTTAACAGGATAATCTTCCTTGCCTTCTCCAGCTCCTCTATTTTCTTGCTTGATGTGACACTTTGAGCTTGGAGTTGGTCCATCTTGGTGCTCTGAGCTGCCATCTGCTGGGCCTGCTCCTCTATAACTCGAGCTTGCTCTATAATTTGGTGAGATTGTGCAGCAGTCAGGTCAGTAAGCTGGCGGATCTGAGCTGCCTTTTCCTCATCAGCAGCCAGTAAGCGCATCACCATTTTGTTAAGCGCTGAAAACTGTTCCTCTACCCTGATTAGAGGTAGAGGAGATCTATAAGTATGTGAGGGATGGGCTGAGGGTATTGATTGGTGTGACGTGGTGGTGGTGGTGGCTGTAGTGAAGATAGGTCTGTATAGTGGTGGAGGTGATGTGGGAGTAAAGGATATGGTGGTGGAGGGAATCTGTACTATGGTGGTAGGTATGGTGGTGGCTGTGGTAGATGTGGTGGCTGTGGTGGCTGTGGTGGATGTGGTGGCTGTGGTGGATGTGGTAGATGTGGTGGATGTGGTAGATGTGGTGGATGTGGTGGCTGTGGTGGATGTGGTGGTTGTGGTAGTGAGGAAGGTCACCCGACGCTTCTTCTTCTTCTGACCATGGGGTTTAGCCATTCTCTTCCTCCTTGTTCCAGTTGAGGTGGAAGCTCCCCCTACAACCCTGCCTAAGGACCCCGGTGCATAGCTTGGGTCAGTATCGGTATCTCCGGAGTCTCTCGGGTGTTCACCAACCACCCTTAACCCATGTTTTGTGGGAACAACTTTTCTTCCCAAAGTTTGCGTAACGGGCTCCTCATTCGATTCATCCTCCTCCTCTGCGCCAAGAACAAAATCCTGATGAAATCCCGCTGACTCGGGAACTTCTCCAGTTGTGACGGACACTGGAGGTACAGAATCAGACATAGTGCCTCTGAGTGGAATAGGCATATCGTCTCCAGCATCCCCACTGTCATCATCATCTGAGTCATGAGTGGGTAGAGCTATCTGTTCCACATCCGAGTCACTATCATCGTGACGCCACTTTCTCTTTGCTGGCACCACGTAGTCATCCCGGGCAAGATGACCAAACAACCTCCTGACAGGAGGCTTCACTTGCTTTCCCCTGTACACTTTCATCCTTCCCAGGGTAGTGTCATCCATTACCTCCAAGACTACCGCATCCTCATTTTCCTTCGGCAGGGAGGGAAGCTTCTGATCTATGATCATCTCCATAAACCTCGGGTACATACAGAAGGCTTCCTTCCCTTTCCCCTTGATGTTCTCCACCAGATAGGTGAAGATCATCTTGGAGAAGCTGAACGGATGGTTGAGCACCAACGCAACATACGCGTTCTGCATCTGGTCAGACAGCTCATCAAAACCACCTTTTCTGGAAGCCATGCACTTGAGCAGCACTGCGCAAGATATTTAAACTGGGGACAGAGGTTACTCTTGTTGAGTACCCCAGAATTGATATCCCCAAAGTATTTGGCTCTAAGAAAGCATCCTCTGACTGTGAGGGGGTGTAATCGAGTCGGACAATCAGCGTCATCCCCTAATTGTAGTACGATCCTTAGATCCTCCTCTGAAATAGTAATAGCCTCTCCAATATGGTACTTCTGATGCAATGAGGCTCAGACGATCTATCAACTGTAGCCCCTTCCGAGAAGGCTTGTTGAATGGATCGATACGGAGTGCAAGGAGTAGATATGTCACCCCCCGCTAAGAGCGGAGACACGGGGTTGCGACGAGACGGGAATCGTCATAACACATGGTAAGCGATAGAGATGCAATAATAAGATGATGACAAGCGTGTCATGACGACACCCGACAACAAGGGGACTTGTGTCGTGTATAGTCAATGTTCACGTCAACATAGCCATATGCATAACAGGATAAACGATTCACATAATCACATAAAGATGAAATTGTAATGTAAATTCCCCACCCCGGGAACAAGTTTCAAAGATTGTAATTGTTTACATAGTTCAACATTGTTCAAAATAACAGTTTGTCAAACATGTTTAGTCCAAAAAAATGCATCCTAGGGTCTCCACTAAGGCAGCACACCTAGAACCTCAGCTAGCTTGATCACCTGAAAAGATATGCTCAAAATGGTCAACAAAATTGTTGGTGAGCTCGTAGGTTTAAGTAATAAAAATGTGTGATGCTGTAATAAGTAAATGATATGGAATACCGTGAATACAGTTATATACACAAGTAAAATCACATGACATGAGCTTTGCAACCAAACCTAACGACGTACACAAAGAAATTGTCGGCGTATATTCACCCAAGACCCGTACCTGGCTATTGTTGTACTAACTAGTATACCAACACGAGGGTGGGGGTGTCAACCCAGTAGTACTACCAATACCTAACCGTCGGTTCCCACACTGGAATAAATAGTTGCAAAGATAGAACCACACAGCAGACCCAAGCATGTATCAGATAAGTACGTGCAACACAGTATCACGTTGATTCCTTGTATGAAAATTGTATGTATGTTGTACAGCATAGAAAACGGGCGCATACTTTTCCCCCATGTTTGTAAATGTTGGTAAAATAGTATAAGCATAAAAGGGGCCACGAAACTCACATGTTAAGTGGTAAGTATGAAAGGTCGAGATTTCCAAATTTGAATGCAATGATCGGTCAAACACCTATTGACAGTTATGGTCAAGCATTAATGACATGTATAAAGCGTATAGTAATGTTTGGTCGGTTCGGGTTGTATCGGTTCGGTCGTGGGTAGCACACACACAAGCAGACACACGCATCATCAGACACACGACGGGACCAGACGCTCGACCCACGTTCCATTCGTACGAATCAACCTTCAATCGTGCGAATTAGCTACTTTCGTGCGATTGAACCTTCATTCGTGCGATTGGACTCAGTCGCACCACACAACACACCATTCGCACGACCCAACCTCCATGCGCACGAATCAACCCTCAATCGTGCGAATTAGCTACTTTCGTGCGATTGAACCTCATTCGTGCGATTGGACTCCAGTCGTGCGAAACACCCAAATCGCATACACTCAGTCGGTCACCTGACTCACTCGCACACAATCTTCATACGCATGACTCAATCGCATACAAACACCCAGTCGCACGACTCAGTCGCACGACTCAATCGCACGACTCAGTCGCACGACTCAGTCGCACGACTCAGTCGCACGACTTTCCTAGTCGCACAACTCAGTCGCACGATAGACTCATACGCATGATTCAGTCGCACGACTCACTCAGTCGCACGGCTCAATCGCATGACAGACCCAGTCGCCCGAACTGCAGAATCGCGACTGTGGTCGGGCTGAGCAGCCCCCGAGCTGCTCTAGCGTGGGTTTTTTATACCACGAGGACCTCCAGAAACACTCAACAAATACACAAACATGAAACACGAGCAGAAAGACCTCACACGCCCCACTCGACCTCATGTGCTCGGATGAACCCGAGCACCCGAAACCCTAGAATTCGTAGCAGTAAAACCGAACCAAAAACGGGTTGAACAAGGTTGTCTACCTGCTAGGAACGCGTACACACGATGATACCCAAGATTTGCTAGTGAAAACGCCACAAACGTAACGATTTTTGGTGCTAATCAAGAGAAAAAGTGGAGAAAAGGTTGAAGGTGAAGAAGATGAAGTTGGGGATAAATGGCTGGGAATGGGGTTTATATACCCAGCCCAGGTTTGCAAAATTACAAGTTTAGTCCCTGCACTTAACCCTTGAGTTTCCCAAAAATTTGTTTCGGTTGATTACGATCTTAAATGTTCGTTATATTACGGTTAAAAGCGTGTTTAATGACATTTGATAGCCTAAAATGGTTTTATTATGACAATGGTCGAAATTAAAAATGATATATTTGGTGGTAATGGTGACGAAATTTATAAAAGTTTTATGCTTAACACACGTTCTCGAAGGAAGTACAGGCACAAGGAAAAATAAGCAGACATGACTTCGTAGAGCAGGAGTTCATGAAGAAAAGGAAGATTAATTAAAAGTATTTCCATGTTATTATGTCGTTCGACGGACCTTGAGGTGACGGATGTCACAAGATATGGCATGTGCAATCCTCGATCTCAGTAGGAATGTGATTATGCCAGAGAAATCAGCAGCGTTTCTGGATGTTAAGTCCGGATGAGCACATATATTGTGCTTTGTGCTCATAATCCATCTACTCGCCATCTGTTACACAAAGATAGTAAACATTAGTACCATTGACTAAGAAAGTCATGAAATCCTTAAGCTTGAAGAAAATCTTTCTGTCATGCGATTGAGATTGCGCGTCTGAGTTCAGGCATGCGAATGAACAGTGCGAAAGGAGTTCGGTCGTGCGATTGAACCGTGCGAAAGGGGTTCATCTGCGATTGAACCGTACGAATGGGACTCAGTCGTGCGACTGATCCCATATGTACCTCTGAGTGTGCGACTGGGCTCCTACGTATAGACCCTCATGCGGTTACACCAGTCGTGCGACTGAACTTCATACGCATGGTTCAGTCATGCGTTTAAGCAGTTTGAGCCCTTCAGTCGTGCGACTGAAGTTCATCACTCTGTCCATTCGCATGAAGTACTGACTGTTCAATTCAAAATTACTTTTTCACCATTTTGAGTTTTAGACATAGTTATCTGGTTCATTTGACTCGCAATTCATTCTTAAACCACCTAACATTATTATTTTCGTTTGTTTGAGTCATTTAGGTAGGTTATTTAGTCACTTAAGTCTCGGTTACTTTGCGAGTCCGAATGTACCGTTTTATTCACAAATTTAAAGTTATGGGAGTGCATGTATACAGTAAATTACCTGTAGAGTCGATGTTGATGGTCAGTAATCAAGAAACAGGGGTTTTGCGATCAATTGAATTTTTGCAGAGTTGGGTTAATTCGTGCGATTCAGGGTGATTTTGAAGGTGATGAGTCTCTGCGACCGACTCCCCTTCTATTTATATTAACCCTAGATTCAATCGTGCGACTGAGCTCATACGCACCTTTCAGTCATGCGAGTGGGACTCAGTCGTGCGATTGGTTCAATCGTCCTTCTTCAGTCGTCCGACTGAATCTCAGTCGTGCGACTGACTCACTCATTCTCCCTTAATCATCCGACTGGGCAATCGTATGGGCCATTCGGTTGAATAGTCCATATTCATGGTCCATTCGTACGAATAGCTTCCATTCGTATGATTGGTCCATACGGATGGTCCATTCGTGCGAATAGGTCATATTTATTACTTTTCTTCCAATTTGAATATTTAACTTTAAAATCCCTTTAATTGCAGAAATTTACGTTATGAGCAGTTGATCATATTAGACATGATAGTTTTGACTTGAAGACCTTTTTATCACCTCAGACGTGACTGATTTAACTTTTAACACATATGTGGTCATCTCAGACCTGACCCTGTTAGTGAGTTGATCCCTTACTGATTTTCCTGATGTAATCCGACAAACAAACAAACTAAAACGACTGACTAAATTAGAAAATTAAACTAAAAATAAAAATTGTTTTTACTTTTTGTGAGAGATAGGTCCTGAGATGGAAATCTACTGGATTTGGTTCCGGAATAGACAGCTTCAATTTAGTTTGACCACACCTGGACCAATTCAATTTGGGAATCATACAGGCAAGTCAAATCATTTGGGATTTGTTATCAAAACCTTTTGATGCTCAATTCTTGGTATTCATCCAGAGTCATTAGCAAATTTAGGAAATCACACTGGTACTATTAGATTTCCCACATAGATTTGAACTTTCAAGAATTGCAGCCACAATGATTGTCAATATGTTTGTCCACTTAAATCCATACACAGACTTTTGACCCAAACTGGTGATTGTTTTAGGTTTAATTATTTCAACTAACATTTGTGGATCCCACACTTATATGGTAAGCAACATTCCTCGGGAGCTTTTGAGTGGTCTACGGGTATTATTACAAGGAAAGACTACTCTTAGAGCTTTCAAAGAGAAGCCAGTCCTCAGGTCAGTGCCATCGCACAGCAGAGAGGCGGCAAACAACAATGAATTCTAGAATATCTAGGTTATGCTTATCCTCAGGTCAGTGCCATCGCACAACAGAGAGGCACACAACGTATCTCCTTGTTAGAGCACTTAATTTTATGTTGCACCAATGCACCATCATAAGTCATTAGCTTGATAGCATTTTTATTTCATATTATCGTGCTTTGCTCTATTTATGGTCATCCACACACATTTGCGGCGTTTACATGCTTATTACCCCTTATTTGAATATAGTTGATTGTGTTAACCAGTGATAAGATGGGAGCCCACAGTCAGTTGAACCACTTAGTTTGATCTTGAGATCACCGGTTAGGTCTAGTCATCTATTGTGTTGACTCTACCGACATATCAATTGTGGTCTAGAAACCTCTAGGTCTACTCTCATTGTGTTACCTTAATAGTTACCAGTTTTTCTATCATCTTCCCTTTATATTGCTTAGACAACACAGACTTATACTTTGAATTTTTGCACCTTTTCTAAATTAAAATTTCAAGGTCCCTCTTGATTTGTTCCTGTGTACTATCATATTCCAAAGTGTTTGAATCGGTATCACAGATACGATCTACCTTATATGAGCTTTCCACTCCTTCTATTTTTTTTAATGTTAACTTGCTGACTTATTCTCCCCCTAAAATGCTAAAATCATAACTGGTTTAATTATTTTAGGATTTTAATAACCAGCAAAATAACATGAGTTTAACTTAAATAGACTAAAATAAACCAATAAAATAAAAGGAAAAATTTACTACCTACATCGGACTACACATGATCATCATCAGGAATAACCACTTTTCTTTTTAACGTCGTTGACCTCTAGCAAATATTGAAAACGTGGTTTATCAAAGGCTTTAGTGTAGAGGTCGGCGTGTGAAAATCGGTATTAATTTTTACCACATCAATTAAGTTCTTTTCAAAACTGTCTCTTATGAAATGGTATTTAATACCGATATGTTTAGTCTTAGGATGTTGGACCGGATTTTAGTTACTGCAATTGCAGCAGAGTTATCAACACAAATAGGAGTAGAGAGAACTTTAAACCGTAATCCCGCATTTGCTGTTGAATCCAGATGATTTGTGAACAGCAACTTGCAGCAGCAACATATTCGGCTTCACAGGTGGACAATGCAACCGATGTCTGTTTCTTACACTGCCAAGTCACTAGTCTTCTCCCAAAGAATTGACACCCTGCAGATGTAGACTTGTAGTTCATCTTGCAGCCTCCGTAATCCGAGTCACTATATGTCGTGAGCTCAAAATCATCATCATGAGGATACCACAACCCAAGTGTGGGTGTACCCTTTAGATAGCGAAAGATCCTTTTGACCCCGATCAGATGATTGACCTTAGGTTTAGCCTGATATCTAGAACATAAACATGTAGCATACATGATATCAGGTCTTGAGGCAGTGAGATACATGAGGGATCCAATCATTCCTCGGTACATCGTGGCATCTACAAGATCTCCATTTTCATCAGGTGCTATGTCGTGATTTGTAGCAAGTGGAGTACCAGCAGCAGATGCATTCTCCATGTCAAAGTGATTGAGAATGTCTCCTACGTACTTGGTCTGATGTAGAAAGATCCATTTGGTGTTTGATCCACCTGTAGCCGAGAAAGAACTTCATCTCCCCATAGCACTCATCTCAAACTCTTTCTTCATAACTGCTTCAAACTCTTTGCATAACTCTTCATTCTTTGAACCCAAAATTATGTCATCAACATAGATCTGTACGAGCAGTAGGTCGCCATCTTTCTCTTTAATGAACAGCGTGCAGTCAATTACTCCCCTGCGGAAGCCGTGTTTCACAAGATGAGTAGAGAGTTTCTCATACCAAGCTCTTGGAGCTTGATGAAGCCCGTATAAAGCCTTGTCGAGCTTGAAGACTCTATCTCGATGAAACGATCTTCAAATCCCTCGGTTGACTTACATAGACTGTTTCTCTTATTTCCCCGTGAAGGAATGCATTCTTCACATCTAATTGATAGACTTTAATCTTCATTTATGATGCATAGGCAAGGAAATACGAATGGCTTCCATCCGTGCCACGGGTGCAAACACCTCATTGTAATCAATTCCCTCGACTTGGCGAAAACCCTAAACCACCAGTCGAGCTTTGTTCCTGATAATAACCCTTGGTCATCCTTCTTGCATTTCAAGACCCATTTAGTGCCAATTACTTTAGCACCTTTAGGTCTATCAACCAGAGTCCATACACCTAACTTCTTGAACTGAAGAAGTTCTTCTTGCATTGCACTCACCCACGCCTCATCATTTAGTGCTTCACTGACGTATTTTGGCTCAAATGTGAGACAAAACACCGATATGCACCATCATGAATATATTCCTTCTCCATAACTGAAGCGTAGTCAGCTGAGTATAGCTGATTTCGGGTTTGTACTCTTGATGTAACATCTCCAATGACATTGTCTAATGGATGATAGACGTTTAGTCGTGATCCTGGAGTAGTAGGACAGCTACCTCAGAGCCAGATTATGAACATTTGGTTCTGCATCTGAGGTAGTTGGAGTTTGAGGCTCTGAAGTCGAAGTGCATCACTGGTAGATGCTTGTGGAGTTTCAGGAACTGGAACCTGTTTCTCCTGACTCATCTGGTTATCTTCTTCAGCTTCATCTTCAGAGGAGGAGTCACTGTCGTCGACCACTTCCCCTGACTTAGTAGATGATTCTCCCTGTGAGCTAGATGTTGGTGTATTCAAGATATCGTACATCATTCGTGTAGCTACTCGTCATCCGAGGGAGAGAGAGGGATGTTGAAGGACTTGAAGAATCCATCATAGTCGAAAAAGTAGGCGGGTCCTTTGCCAGTAGGTGGTGTGGTATATCGCTGAACGTCAACATTACACCACACTTCTACTAGACCCGTTGAGTTGTTGTAAACTCGCTTGTTCGGTATGTTGTATCCTAGAAAGATGCCTTCATCTGCCTTCTCGCTGAATTTACCCTCTTGTGTCTTCTTTAGAAGTGTGCACGCGTGCCAAATGGTTCGAGATACTCCAAGTTCGGTTTGCGTCTTTGTAGTAGCTCGTAACATGTCTTTCCGTGGCGCTTGACTATCAGGACTCGATTCAGTGTATAACATGCATTCGCCACTGCCTCATTCCAGAATTGGATAGGCAGTTTCGAGTCTGCCGGCATAGTCCGTGCAGTCTCTACCAAGCTTCTGTTCTTTTTCTCAGCAACGCCATTCATCTGAGGTGTGTAGGCAGAAGTGAATTGATGCACAATTCCCTTTTCCTTGCAGTATGTCTCCATCCACTGGTTCTTGAATTCCATTCCGTTGTCTGAGCTACTTGTCTAACTTTCAGCTTGTAGAGAGATTCCAATGTGGTTACCAACTCCTTGAATGACTCAAATGTTTCTGATTTGAATTTAGAAACATTACCCAAGTGAACCTTGAGTAGTCATCAGTGACCACAAAACAGTACAAGTCGCCTGCAATGCTGTTTGTACTGACTGGACCAAAAAGATCCATGTGAAGAAGTTCAAGAGGTAGTTCTATTGAATGAACTTTCTTTTCCGTATGAGAGTTCTTTGTCTGTTTGCCTTTCTTGCAGGCTACACAAAAGTCAGGAAGCTGGAAGTTCTTGACATTAACTCCTCTCACCAGATCCTTCTGAATCAAGTGATTCATCTTCCTTTGACTAATATGTCCCATTCTCCTATGCCAGGAGATGGAATCCTTTTTAGTAGCTTTAGATAGAAAACACCGAACCTCATGATCCATTGTAGAAGCCGTTGATAGATCCAAGCATAAAGATCTTATATGTTCAAGCAGTCATCAAAACTTGGTCCTCTGGGATCACGTAGTCTTTCTTTAGTACGTAACACTTCTTCTTGTCGAAGATGACTTTGAATCCCTTATCACATATTTGGGAGACAGAAAGTAAGTTATTTTGTAGTTGTTGAACGTAGTTCACCTTCTCAAACTTAACTTTCTGATTCCCCACTTCTCCCTGTGTTGTGATATAGCACCCTTGTTTCCAGAAAACGAAACATGCCTCCTTTTATTTACTTGACGTTTGATAAAAAAGCCCTGTTTCCTGTCATGTGCCTGGATGCTCCGCTCTCTACTATCCACGTGTTAGTTTCAGCATTGTATTGGACACCCTGCACGTACAAAGTAAAGGATTAGTTTGGGTTCGGAACCCAAGCCTTTACTGGCTTGGGTTTCCCAGAGGCATCACACATCATAAATTCTACCCATTGACCCTTAGAGGATGAGGGTAGCTCAGGTTCCTTCTTGTCATTATTATCAGACACTAGGATGTCTTCTCCTTCCATAATCCAGATTTGTGCAATGCCTGTTTGTGATAAACAGTCGACTGACTTACAGGTTGAATTTTAGGTTCACTAGTTCTTCTAGGTGGAGTCAGTGAGATCCTCTTAGAAGACCTAGGCTTTGAAACCTGAAGTTCAATCTTCTTACGGGGTGTCTGATAGAAGTGACAATAGGAAGTAATGTGTCCATATTCACCATAGTTGTAGCATGATCTGCTATTAAACTTTCTTTGTGGAGAAGTGTGTGACACTCTAGTAACATCTCACTCTCGGTTTTGACTCTGGTTCTTTGGTTGTTTCTCTGGTTTAACAAAGTTAACTGTTTTCACCTGTATAACCTCCTTTTCTTTTTGGTTAATAGGTTTTTGACTTGAAGTATGTGAAAGATTAACCTTAGAAGTCCTTTTAGGTTCTGATTTGACTCTGTTTGATCCTGACTTTAAGTTAACCTTTTCAAATTCCTTTTCCAGATTAACACTAGACAATTTATCCTTTGCCTTTGAAGTGGCCTCCTTTTGTTTGTTTCCAGAGTCCATAATGAACGTAAGGAATCTGGATCACTAACAAGAGGAGTAGACACCACATGCTCGTTGATAGGATTACTATTTATTGGTCTAGTCTTAGTGTCCATCAAAGTCCCAGGTGGTGGTGGAACCACTTTATAACCCAATCCCTCCCCGTTGTTCCTTCTCTCACTAAGTGTTGGACTATGTTTGAAGAACTAGTCCAACTGTGCAGTTTCTGTTTTAATGAT
This sequence comes from Flaveria trinervia, assembly GCA_025506515.1. Taxonomy (NCBI): domain Eukaryota; kingdom Viridiplantae; phylum Streptophyta; class Magnoliopsida; order Asterales; family Asteraceae; genus Flaveria; species Flaveria trinervia. Next base: position 36,545,789 of record CM046441.1, read on the forward strand.
TTACTTCTACTTCTAGAACTGCCTTTTGCTTCTTAGTGTCTTCTAGGGAGTTTAGATAATACCTAATGTCATTAGCTTGGTTAAAGGCAACTACTTCGGTTTCCC